>JAXLNO010005624.1:0-43483 GCA_038087875.1 Malacoraja senta
CATACTGATTTGCTTGTGAAGAGAAAAGTCCTGAATTGCATTTGTCTGACGATAAGAATCAGCTTTATTTTTATTGGATTGAATTTATTTGTTTCTCATTTACCTGATCATTATAAATCTTAAAGACTGCATTTCATTTAAAAGATTAATTTTTTAATATTAACATTTGATTGCATTTCATTGTTAATTTCTTTATTTTTATTACATCTAATTTTCTCAATTAACTGTCAATTATAAATCTTCAAGTGCATTTAATTTTTTTAATTAACATTTTATTGGATTTCATTGTTAAATTCTTTATTTGTTTTCCATTGAATTGAATTATTTCTCACTTAACGTTACTACATTTTAACACTAACTTAATTTTAAATCCCCTCCCTTCCTCTCTCCCTTCCTCTCCCCCTGCCTCTCCCCATTCCTCTCCCCCCTCTTCCTCCCCCTCCTCTCAAAAAACTTTTTTCTAGCATTACATTTTCCACGTTTGTTCCCTCTTTACCATTTTGAAATTTCTAAATTACTAACGATTGTCTTTAATTCTTAAAGACAACATTTCATTTCAAATACCTTTCTTTAAAATAAATTTGCTGCCTTTTCATTGACAGTCAAAATAATTGTTATTTCACTTTGTCAGCGTTGAATTTGTTGTTGTTTTTTAAAGATAGTTTGTGGGGGCGGGTGCTTAGTGTCTCACTTTGCGGAGGCGGGCACGCGCTCTCCATTCAAACAGACGCTCTCATCTGTGGGGGCGCTTGCTTAGTGAAGAGTGCATTTTATTTCAAAGATTTTTTTTTTAAATTAACATTTGATTGTATTTCATTGTTAAATTCTTTATTTGTTTTACATTGAATTGAATTATTTATCACTTAACATTATTACTTTTAACACTAACTTTTAATTACAAATACCATTTTTAAAAATAAATTTGCTGTCTTTTCATTGACAGCTTAGATTCTAAATCATTGCTTTTTCACTTTGTCAACGTTGAATTTTTTAAAATATTTTTTAAAATATAGATTAAAAACAATTATTTAAAACATTAAATTTTCCACGTTTGTTTCATCTTTACAATTTTGAAATTTATAAATTCTTAACGATTAATTCTTAAAGAAAACATTTCATTTCAAAGACATCATTTTTTTGATTAATAATTGACTTTAAAATTGACCACATATTTAAAACTAAATTTCATTGTAATTGATAAGCACGTTCGATGTCCAGACCCAACGGGTCTGCACTTGTATATACTATTAAAACTCTGTGGCTGCCTGACTTGTGTCTGCCTGACTTGTGTCTGCCATCCGCCTGACGTGTCACAAATGCCCTTTGATACCGCCCTAGGCCCACACAGCACGTGGAAACGCCGATGTTTTTTTTAACCATTTCTAAAGAGATTACATTTATCTTTACGAATAGACACTCCTGATTAAATTTCTTCCTGTTTATGTACACATTTTTTAATGAAATACATCACCCCCCCCCACCCCCACTCACTCATTTTGTCTCCTCCTGCTGGTCACCCGCCATAATGGCTGCTGTCGACCGCCTCTTCTACAAAAACGATGCCGTCTTTTTTTCGCTAGCGATTTTCACAGTATGAATCACGTTCGGACTCTAAAACCCCGGGTTCTGAAGCACGATCAGTGTCCAGGGATCTGAAGCACGTTCTGAATTTGCACCCCGGGGTCTGAAAATGTTCTGGTTTTTTTTTTCCGCTAATGATTTTAACCCCGGGGTCTGAAGCACCTTCAGGATCTCACACCCCGGGGTCTTAAGCCCGTTCGGTGTTCAGATCCAACGGGTCTGCACTTGGTCTAGTCTATCTATAAAACTCTGTGTGTGTGTGTGTGTGTGTCTGCTTGACTTGTGCCAGCCATCCTTTGATACGCTATGCCAACACCGCACGCAGAAACGCCGAGATTTTTTCCATTTCAGAGGAGATTTCACTTTTCTTTACGAGTAGCCACTCCTGATTAAATATCATCGTGTTTATGTACACTTTTTAAAATCAAATCCTTCTCCCACCCCACCCCCAAAATTTCAAAATGTTTTAAAAAAAAACAGCTCTCAGCCATAGAATGTTAGTGAAGGTTCCGTTGTGTGATATCACAATGCCCAATGCTCATAGATGTCCAATCGGAGTGGATCCATTTACGTATGCCTTTGCAGCAGCCACAGCCCCAGCCCCTCCCCCCCACCCCCGCAGCCTGTGTCGAAGCGCGTCATCACGTGTGTGGGAATAGAGAAAGAGGATTGGGGGTGATAGGGAATGGGGAACAGATGGACTGTCCCTACCCCTCCCCCTTCCACTCTCCCTCCCCACTATTTCCCCTCTCTCCCCCCACCCCCCCTCCCTCCACACTCCTTCCCCTCCCTCCCCTACCCCATCTCCCTCCTCCCCTCCCTCCCGCATCCCTCCCCCCTCCCCCACACCTCTCTCCCCCTCCCCATCCCTCACTCCCCCTCCCACCCCCATCCCTCTCTCCCCCACCCCCCTTCCCTTTCCCCCCTTCCCTCTCCCCAACCACCGTTCCCTCCCCCACCCCTTCCCTCTCTCCCCCACCCCCTTCCCTCCCCCACCCTCTTCCCTCTCTCCCCCACCCCTTCCCCCTTCCCATTCCCCCTCCATCCACAATCTTCCCCCACTACCCCCTATCCCATCTCCCTCCTCGCCTCCCTCCCCCTCCCCCACACCTCTCTCCCTTCCCTCTCTCCACCCCTCCCCACCCCTCTCTCCTCCCCTCCGCACCCCTCTCCTCCCCCTCTCCATCTCCGCCTCCCTCTCCTCCTCCCCATCCCTCTCCCCACACCCTTCCCTCTCTACCCCACCCCCTATCCTCGCTCCCCCGCCCCCTTCCCCTACCCCTCTGTCCCTCTTCCACCACTCCCCCTCCCCACTCTTCCACTTCTCTCCCCTTATCACACCCATCTCCCTCTCCCTCCCCTCCCTTCCCCCTCCCTCCCCTCTCTTCCACACCCCTTACCCTACCCCTCTGTCCCACTTCCACCACTCCCCCTGTCCCTCTTCCGCCACTCCCCCACCCCTCTCTCCCTCCCCACTCTTCCACTTCTCACCCCCCCTCCCCCTCCCACTCTCCCTCCCCACTCTTTCCACTCTCCCCTCCCTCCACACTCTTTTCCCTCCCTCCCCTACCCCATCTCCCTCCTCCCCTCCCTCCCCCTCCCCCACACCTCTCCCCCCTCCCCATCCCTCTCTCCTCCTATCCCCCATCCCTCTCTTCTCCCCCTCTCCTCACCCCTCTCCCTCTCCTCCTCCCCTCCTTCCCATCCCCATCCCTCTCTCCCCCACCCCCTTCTCCTTCCACACTCTTCCCCCTCCCTCCACACTCTTCCCCCTCCCTCCCCAACCCCATCTCCCTAATCCCCCCCTCCCCCATGATGACTGTAACATATATAATTCTATTCTTATGATCCTGATAATGTATTATATTATATGACATTTTTTGGTACATGAGCAATTTATAGAAAGTCTTCTTTTATAAACCATTGAAAGTCTTCTTTTATAGATCAAGACTTAGCACAATAATAAAGGTAGACAAAAATACTGGAGAATTTCTCCAGCATTTTTGTCTACCTTTGATTTTCCAGCATCTGCAGTTCCTTCTTAAACAATAATAAAGGTATCAATTTTTACACTGCTGTACATTTTTGGTTTTGTTCTTGTTGTAAGGCATGCATGGTATTGTAAGCTCTTCTACATTTAAGATAAATCAAGTCAAGTCAAGAGAGTTTATTGTCATGTGTCCCAGATAGGACAATGAAATTCTTGCTTGGCTTCAGCACAACAGAATATAGTAGGCATGAATACAGAATTTATTCAGTAGGCATAAATTGACCTATTAGAGGAAAAATGCATCTTCAATATACATGTCCCTCCCCACCCCTGATAACAATTGCATTTAAGTGACATATCATCCATTCTGCAGTTATGTAGTTATAATCAGATTTGTTCTTATAAGTTAATTCTATATGATATTTTACTGTAATTTCAGATGTTGATAGTGGGTCCAGAATAACCATATAACCATATAACCATTACAGCACGGAAACAGGCCATCTCGGCCCTTCAAGTCCGTGCCGAACATTATTATTATTATTATTATTATTATTATTAATTAAAAAAAAAAAAAAAAAAACTTCCCCCTGGTCCCATCTACCTGCACTCAGACCATAACCCTCCATTCCTTTCCCGTCCATATACCCATCCAATCTATTTTTAAAGGATAAAATCGAACCAGCCTCCACCACTTCCACTGGAACCTCATTCCACACAGCTACCACTCTCTGAGTAAAGAAGTTCCCCCTAATGTTACCCCTAAACTTCTGTCCCTTAATTCTCAAGTCATGTCCCCTTGTTTGAATCTTCCCTACTCTCAATGGAAAAAGCTTATCCACGTCAACTCTGTCTAACCCGCCCATAATTTTAAAGACCTCTATCAAGTCCCCTCTTAACCTTCTGCGCTCCAAAGAATAAAGACCTAACTTGTTCAACCTTTCTCTGTAACTTAGTTGCTGAAACCCAGGCAACATTCTAGTAAATCTCCTCTGTACTCTCTCTATTTTGTTGACATCCTTCCTATAATTAGGCGACCAAAATTGTACTCCATACTCTAGAATTGGCCTCACCAATGCCTTGTACAATTTTAACATTACATCCCAACTTCTATATTCAATGCTCTGATTTATAAAGGCCAGCACCCCAAAAGCTTTCTTTACCACCCTATCTACATGAGATTCCACCTTCAGGGAACTATGCACAGTTATTCCTAGATCCCTCTGTTCAACTGCATTCCTCAATTCTCTACCATTTACCATGTACGTCCTATTTTGATTTGTCCTGCCGAGATGTAGTGCCTCACATTTATCAGCATTAAACTCCATCTGCCATCTTTCAGCCCACTCTTCCAAATGGCCTAAATCTCTCTGTAGACTTTGAAAATCTACTTCATTATCCACCACACCACCTATCTTAGTATCATCTGCATACTTACCAATCCAATTTTCCACACCATCATCCAGATCATTGATGTACATGACAAACAACAGTGGACCCAACACAGACCCCTGAGGCACCCCACTAGTTACCGGCCTCCAACCTGACAAACAGCCATCCACCATTACTCTCTGGCATCTCCCATTCAGCCATTGTTGAATCCATCTTGCTACTCCACCATTAATACCCAACAATTGAATCTTCTTAACCAACCTTCCATGAGGAAGGAACCTTGTTAAAGGCCTTACTGAAGTCCATATAGACAATACTCGTTGATAAGATCTATAGCGAACTACGGAGTACTTGTCAAAGAACCGCTGTCTTTGTTCTGAACACCCTGTATATCTCACACATAAAACAATAAATTATGTAAATCTTACCATAAATGACAGAAATAAAAAGTGTTATCCTTGTTTATGAATTTTGTTGTAGAATGATTTAAAATTGAGTGGATTGATGCAATATAGTGCTAACCCACAAATGTTTAGTAATGAGATTTTCACATTTAAAAACTCACTCAGAGCTCGGGTGGCTGCGAGCGGCCGCCGGGACCGGACAGCGGAACCGCAGCTTGCAGCTAGTCCTGGAGGGTCCTGGCCCCTATGCAAAAAAGGCTGTGAACCCCTGGACTAAACCAAACCCTCGATCCTGTCCTGCCATCCTTTTAAATAGAAATTAGCAACTCAAATGGTGGTGCGTCTTCATTGCACGGAAATACGGTGAGTCATTTCCCTCAAATATATGTCAGATTTTCCTCAATTATATGTTAAATTAAAAACAAAACTATGGTAGCAATGCACAGTATTCATGTCTAAAGCTCGCACTTCTGCATCAATGTAGGTATGTATACACTACATTTGTTTACACTAATATAGAATGAAAGAATATCTTGGCATGTGTTCATTATTTTATTCACTATATTAGAATTTTGGAAAGAGGTTGAATGAAAGAAAGAAAAAGGTTCAACAAATAAAGAGGAGAGCACAAGAAAGAAACAGGAGAAATACATATATGTGTGTGTTTTATATAATTACATACATATATCACATATATACGCATCATATATATATATATATATATTGAATATATGTGTGTGTATATATATATAAGAAACTAGAAAAATATGTATGTGTTATATAATTATATACATCAATATCACATTTATATACATGTGTGTTTCATATATATATATAATATATAAACGTGTTTATAATATACAAATATTGGAAAATATATTTGCCTTTATGGCTTATGTCCCTTATATCTTATAGGCAAAAAAATAAAGGCAAATATAATTGCCTTTATGGCTTATGTACATCATGAGAATGGCTCATGTACATCATGAATTGCTTTAAATCAGTTTTGCTTATGATCCATGAGGAACTTTGAGATCTATTATCTCTATCTTGCCTCTCACACACAGAAACACACACATACTGTTCCCCCACAACACTGATTAAACCAAAGATAATAATGCATATGGTAAGATAGACCAAGATAAACTGCAAAATTCAATGGACTGACATGGGATTAAACTGCGAGAGGCATAACGGAGATCGGGGTCTTATCCCTAAAATGGCGGAAGTGACGTTCCATTACGTTACGATCCGTACTACACGCCAGTCCATTGGATTTCGTAGGAGTGGTCTATCTTGCTCCTCTAGTATCTTTGACCAAAACTGTACGCAATACTCCAGGTGTGATCTCACCAATGCCCTTTACAACTGCAGTAGAACCTCCCTGCTCCTACACTCAAATCCTTTTGCTATGAATGTTAAAATACCATTCGCTTTCTTCACTGCCTGCTGCACCTGCATGCCTAATTTCAATGACTGGTGTACAATGACACCCAGGTCTTGTTGCATCTCCCCTTTTCCTAATCGGCCACCATTCAGATAATAGTCTACTTTCCTGTTCTTGCCACCAAAGTAGATATCCTCACATGTATCCACATTATACTGCATCTGCCATGCATTTGCCCACTCACCCAGCCTATCCAAGTCACCTTGCAGCCTCCTAGCATCCTCCTAACAGCTAACACTGCCCCCCAGCTTCGTGTCATCCGCAAACTTGGAGATGTTGCATTCAATTCCCTCGTTCAAATCATTAATATAAATTGTAAATAGCTGGGGTCCCAGCACTGAGCATTGTGGTACCCCACTAGTCACTGCCTGCCATTCTGAAAAGGACCCTTTACTCCTATTCTTTGCTTCCTGTCTGCCAGCCAGATATAACACATCCACTGGTTCTCCCTTATCCACTCTACTAGTTACATCCTCAAAAAATTCTATAAGATTCGTCAGACATGTTTTACCTTACATAAATCCATGCTGACTTTGTCCAATGATTTCACCACTTTCCAAATGTGCTGCTATCCCATCTTTAATAACTGACTAGCAGTTTCCCCACTACCGATGTTTGACCAACTGGTCTGTAATTACCCGTTCTCTCTCTCCCACCATTTTTAAAAAGTGGGGTTACCTTAGCTACCCTCCAATCCTCAGGAACTACTCCAGAATCTAAAGAATTTTGAAAAATTATCACTAAGAGATAAGACTTTGCCTTCTATCACAGTGAGGAGGAATTCGCTGTGATGGATGTTTATGTAAATTGTGTTGTGTCTTGGTTCTTCTTCTTGTTTGTATGACTGCAGAAACCAAATTTCGTTTGAACCTCTGGGTTTAAATGACAACAAATAAAATCTAATCTAATATAATTCTGTGCAGCACAGTGGCGCAGCGGTACAGCTGCTGCCTCACCGCCAGAGACCCCGGCTCGATCCTGACTACGGGTGCTGTCTGTATGGAGTTTGTACGTTCTCCCCTTGACCTGCATTGGTTTTTACTCCGGGTGCTTCGGTTTCTTCCAACATTTCAAAGACATTCAGGGTTGTAGATTAATCAGCCTCCGCAAAATTGTTAAATTGTACCTAATGTGCGTGGGATAGTGCTAGTGTACGGGGTGATCGATGGTCGGCGCGGGCTGAAAGACATGTTTCCGCGCTGCATCTCTAAACTAAACCAAAGGGTCTCGACACCCAAAATGTCATCCATTCATTCTCTCCACAGATGCTGCCTGACCCGCTGAGTTACTCCAGCACTTTGTGTCTATCTTCTCCACAGATGCTGCCTGACCCGCTGAGTTACTCCAGCACTTTGTCATAGATTCATAGAGTGATACAGCGTTGGAAAGAGGCCCTTCGGCCCAACTCGTACTTGCACTCCTAGATCCCTCGGCTTCACACATTTCCCCAGCGCCCTGCCATTCAGTGAAGACCCTGCCCTGGTTTGACTTCCGAAACTGCAACAAACAATGTGACCTCCACCCTGTGGCTCCCTGCCCCTTACCCCTACCGCCGCCTCCTGCTCCTTACCCCCCTTTGCTCCCTCCCCCCTCCTCCCCACTCCCAAACAATGTGAACCCACCCCCACCTGGCTCCCTACCCCCTTCCTTGGCTCACTTGACCCCTCTCTCTCCACCCTCAGGTCTCCCCCAGACCGGGTTTATTCCCCCAGACGTGTAGTTTATGTGGAGATTGACCTCAGGTCTCCCCCAGACCGGGTTTATTCCCCCAGACGTGTAGTTTATGTGGAGATTGACCTCAGGTCTCCCCCAGACCGGGTTTATTTCGCTCCGCTGCTGATTTATAACGTTATTTACCTCAGTGAATAAGAGGGGGAGGTTTATAACGAGTTTGACCCCAGTTTTCCCCACACACGTGTACTTTATGTGGTGATTTACCTCAGTTCTCCCCCATATTGACCCGATCTGACTTATAACATTATTTACCTCAGGGCCGTCGGCAGCGACGTCACCAACTGCCGCTTCTCCGCCGCCATTTTCATGCGGTCGATGGGGAGACTCGGCCCGGAGCGGTGGCGGAACCGGAACCGGCGGACGGCCCTCTTGGTGAGGTCGGCGTCGCTCGGCAGCCGGCGGCCATCTTGGTGAAGGATTGACGGCGTCAGTCTTGATGAGGTTGACGGTGGCCATCTTGGTGAGGGGTCGTCGTCAATATTCAAGAGATTCAAGAGAGTTTATTGTCATGTGTCCCTGATAGGACAATGAAATTCTTTCTTTGCTTCAGCACAACAGAACATAATAGGCATGACTACAGAACAGATCAGTGTGTCCATATACCATTATATAAAAGGTAGACAAAAATGCTGGAGAAACTCAGCGGGTGCCATTATATAAATATATACACACATGAAGAAATAAACTGATAAACTGCAAATAACAGATAATGGGCTATTAATGTTGAGTTTTGCCCGAGCCAAGTTTAATAACCTGATGGCTGTGGGGAAGTAGCTATTCCTGAAGGTAGCAGGGAGATGACTGTGTGGCCAGGATGGTGTGGGTCCTTGATGATGCTGCCAGCCTTTTTGAGGCAGTGACTGCGATAGATCTCCTCGATAGAAGGGAGGTCAGAGCCGATGATGGACTGGGCAGTGTATACTACTTATTGTAGTCTTTTCCTCCCCAGAGCGCTCAAGTTGCCGAACCAAGCCACGATGCAACCGGTCAGCATGCTCTCTACTGTGCACCTGTAGAAGTTAGAGAGAGTCCTCCTTGACAAACCGACTCTCCGTAATCTTCTCAGGAAGTAGAGGCGCTGATGTGCTTTCTTAATCATTGCATCAGTGTTCTCGGACCAGGAAAGATCTTCAGAGATGTGCACGCCCAGGAATTTGAAGCTCTTGACCCTTTCAACCATCGACCCATTGATATAAACGTTAGTGGCACTGGTTGACAGCGGCCATCTCGGTGAGGGGTTGATGGTGACCATCTTGTTAGGGTCTCGCCGTTCATAACGCCATCTTGAGAAGGTACCAATGGCCCACACACTTGTGGTCCATTCTCCCCTCTAAACCTGTCTTGTCCACGCCCCTGTCCAAGTGTCTTAGTTTCCAACCCTTCGCCCACCAGTGCAATATGCTTCTTGCGCCTGAGACCCACACAAAACTGGTCATATCAACAAACTAGAAGGGGTACAGAGGAAAGCAGCACGCTTTTGCATCAGGATCTACAATAGAGGTAGCAGTGCCACCCAGATGCTGTTCGACCTGGAGTGGAAAACGCTGGAAACAAAAAGGGCAAGGAACAGACTAGCCATGTTGTACAAGATTCAAAAGGGGATCGTGGGCATAACTGCAGATAGATATATAACATACTCAACAGAAAGGAGAACAAGAAAGAGAAATGACCTGCAAATAGAAACCCCATTCGCCAGGACAGATATTTATAAGAACTCATTCTTTGTAGGAACATTAAGGGAATGGAATAAACTAGACAACACTATAGTCAAATCATCATCACTATACAGTTTTAAGGGAGCATTAACTGCACGTTAGTCTGCACAACACATCCAAGTTGACGATACGCAGAGTATTACCCTGCCGACTACAAATTCAAAAGGTTCAGAAGGATTAATGCGTGGAGGAAGGGACTGCGGATGCTGGTTTAAACCGAAGATAGACGCAATATGCCTGAGTAACTGGGTGAGACAGGCAGCATCTCTGGAGCGAAGGAATGGGCGACGTTTCAGGATCAGCAACGAGATCTAGGAGCGGCCAATGGGACAGTAACCCACCTCCCCCTCTGACGGGCAATGCCAGCGGCCAATGGGTGCGGGTCCCGCCTCTGCCGCTGAAGGACAGCACCAGCGGCCAATGGGAGCAGTCCCCGCCTCCTCCACTCTCTGACGGGCAGCATCAGCGGCCAATGGTAGTAAGTCCCGCCTTCCTGGCCTGACATCACAAAGGACCAGGTCCCACCCCCTCCTTGCGTCTGCCCCCCCCTCACACCTCCCCATGCTGGAGTAACTAAGCGGGTGAGGCAGCATCTATGGAGAGGAATAGATTCGGGCCGAGACCCTTCTTCAGACTGATGGTGTGGGTGGGTAGTAGTTGCAGTCACCTGGTTCAAGGGGGAAGGGGAAGACCCAGTGATAAAGGTCCCACATAGGAGATTAGTGGGCAAAATTATGGCACATGGTATTCGGGGTAGAGTGCTGACATGGATAGAAAATTGGTTGGCAGACAGGAAACAAAGATAGGGATTAATAATAATAATAATAATAATAATAATATATCTTTTATTGTCATTGCACAGAGGTACAACCATATAACCATATAACCATAACAGCACGGAAACAGGCCATCTCGGCCCTTCAAGTCCGTGCCGAACATTTTTTTTTATTTTTTTTATTTTTTTAAGTTAAAAATAAATACTTCCCCCTAGTCCCATCTACCTGCACTCAGACCATAACCCTCCATTCCTTTCCCGTCCATATACCAATCCAATCTATTTTTAAAGGATAACATCGAACCTGCCTCCACCACTTCCACTGGAAGCTCATTCCACACAGCTACCACTCTCTGAGTAAAGAAGTTCCCCCTAATGTTCCCCCTAAACTTCTGTCCCTTAATTCTCAAGTCATGTCCCCTTGTTTGAATCTTCCCTACTCTCAATGGGAAAAGCTTATCCACGTCCACTCTGTCTAACCCGCTCATAATTTTAAAGACCTCTATCAAGTCCCCTCTTAACCTTCTGCGCACCAAAGAATAAAGACCTAACTTGTTCAAACTTTCTCTGTAACTTAGATGCTGAAACCCAGGCAACATTCTAGTAAATCTCCTCTGTACTCTCTCTATTTTGTTGACATCCTTCCTATAATTAGGCGACCAAAATTGTACTCCATACTCCAGAATTGGCCTCACCAATGCCTTGTACAATTTTAACATTACATCCCAACTTCTATATTCAATGCTCTGATTTATAAAGGCCAGCACACCAAAAGCTTTCTTTACCACCCTATCTACATGAGATTCCACCTTCAGGGAACTATGCACAGTTATTCCTAGATCACTCTGTTCAACTGCATTCCTCAATTCGCTACCATTTACCGTGTACGTCCTATTTTGATTTGTCCTGCCGAGATGTAGCACCTCACATTTGTCAGCATTAAACTCCATCTGCCATCTTTCAGCCCACTCTTCCAAATGGCCTAAATCTCTCTGTAGACTTTGAAAATCTACTTCATTATCCACAACACCACCTATCTTATTATCATCTGCATACTTACTAATCCAATTTTCCACACCATCATCCAGATCATTGATGTACATGACAAACAACAGTGGACCCAACACAGACCCCTGAGGCACCCCACTAGTCACCGGCCTCCAACCTGACAAACAGCCATCCACCATTACTCTCTGGCATCTCCCATTCAGCCACTGTTGAATCCATCTTGCTACTCCACCATTAATACCCAACAATTGAATCTTCTTAACCAACCTTCCATGAGGAACCTTGTCAAAGGCCTTACTGAAGTCCATATAGACAACATCCACTGCTTTACCCTCATCAATTTCCCTAGTAACCTCTTCGAAAAATTCAAGATTAGTCAAGCATGACCTTCCAGGCACAAATCCATGTTGACTGTTCCTAATCAGACCCTGCTTATCCAGATGCTTATATATATATATATTATCTTTAAGTATCCTTTCCATTAATTTGCCCACCACTGACGTCAAACTAACAGGTCTATAATTGCTAGGTTTACTCTTCGAACCCTTTTTAAACAACGGAACAACATGCGCAGTACGCCAATCCTCCGGCACTATTCCCGTTTCTAATGACATTTGAAATATTTCTGTCATAGCCCCTGCTATTTCTACACTAACTTCCCTCAATGTCCTAGGGAATATCCTGTCAGGACCTGTTTTCGTTGGAGAGAAACAAGATTTAAAAAACAGTTAAAACAGTATAAAGTGCAAATAGTTGTGTGCTGGGTCGATGTGTGACATGACCATCCGAGGGAGACAGTTCATGGGGCGGCACTCAGCAGGGCCGGTTCAGCAGCTCTGGGGATGAAGCTGTTCCGAAGTCTGGAGGTGCGGGCGTAGAAGGCATTGTAACGTCTGCCGGATGGTAGAAGTTTGAACAGACTATTGCAAGGGTGTGAGGAGTCTTTATGAATGCTGATGTCCTTCCTGAGGCACCATGTATTGTAGGTGCCCTCCAAGGCTGGTAGCTGTGTCCCAATTATCTTCTGCGCTCTGTGGATGACCCGCTGAAGAGCTCTCTTCACCGCCTCTGTGCAGCCGAGATACCACACAGAGATGCCATATGTTAGGATGCTCTCTGTGGTGCAGCGGTAGAAGGTTGTCAGCAGCTGTTGGGGCAGACCAGTCTTTTTCAGTGTTCTCAGGAAGAACAGTCGTTGCTGTGCCTTCTTGACCAGCGCAGCGGTGTTGGTGGACCATTTGAGGTCCTCTGAAATGTGGGCACCCAGAAACCTAAAGCTGGACACTCTCTCCACACTGTCCCCATAGATGGAGATTGGAGCGTATTCCCCATTGTGTGTCCTTCTGAAGTTGATAATCAGCTCCTTGGTCTTAGAGGTGTTGTGGGACAGGTTGTTATCTGAGCACCAGTCTGCCAGGTTCTGCACCTCCGCTCTGTAGTGTGTTTCTTCACCGTTGGTGATCAGCCCGATCACCGTTGTGTTGTCTGCAAACTTGACAATGTGTTGGTGGCGAATGCAGGAACACAGTCGTATGTGAAGAGGGAGTAGAGCATGGGGCTCAGTACACAGCCCTGTGGTGTGCCGGTACTCAGGGTGATAGTGGAGGACAGGTGTGGGCCCAGTCTCACTGCCTGCGGTCGCTCCGTCAGCAAATTCAGGATCCAGTCGCATATCGGCGAACTGAGGCTTAGCTAGTGGAGTTTGGTGGTGAGCTTGGTGGGGATGACCGTGTTGAAGGCAGAGCTATAGTCTGTTGTGGTCTGTAGTTATGTTGCAGGCTCAACGTGCGTGACCACATCTTGGACTTCTATGTGGTATGCAAGAAGGTACCATCCATACTGGGTGCAGATGCATGCCATGACATGGGTTTGATTTCCTTCTGCCCTTCAGCCTCTCCACTGACTATAGACTATGATTTTACACAGCACATTTTAACACAATACAAGGATTTGTTGAACGACGAGCTGGGCAGGTTGCCTGTGAGATACACGATTACTATTGACCCTGAGGCAATCCCAGTTGTTCGTCTGGCTCACAGGATTCCCCATGCTATGTGGGGTCATGTACAAAGTGAGCTTAACAGAGTGGTGGCTCTTGGTGTGATTACTCCCGTAACTGAACCCTCAGACTGGGTCTCCTCAATGGTTATCACTATTAAGAAGAATAAAGATGAGATACGGATTTGTATCAACTCCAAGGACTTAAATACAACAATTAATATACCGTGTTATCCAATACGCACTGTAGACTAGATTGCGGCGCAGATGGCTGAAGCAACTGTATTCACAGTACTAGATGCCAAGAGTTCATTCTGGCAGATTCCACTGGAACATAAATCCTCCAAGCTGACAACATTCTGTACTCCGTTCGGACGTTATAAAATTTTAAGGATGCCTTTTGGTATAAGTTCTGCCAGTGAAGTATTTGAATAATCCATGGAGCAATTGTTTGCCGGATACCCATGCTCCATCGGAGTGGACGATACGATATCCTCATTGCTGGAAAAACGGTCGAGGAACACGATGCTAATCTGACTAAAGTAATGAAACATGCCAAGGCCATCCATCTCAAGCTCAGTTCCCAAAAATGCAGATTCAGAGTGAATGAAGTAAAATATTTAGGCCATATTTTCACCAAGGCGGCCTGAAAACGGATCCAATGAAAACCAGTGCTATTAATGAGCTACCAGCACCCACGGATGTGCCCAGTTTGCAGAGGTTCCTTGGCATGGCGATCTATTTGAGCAAATTCATTCCGGATTTCAGCAAAATATCAGCCCCATTGCACCAACTAACACACAAAGACTCTGCTTGGACCTGGCATGAACAACAACAGACAACATTCGACACTCTTAAACGGCACCCCTACTCTAGCGTACTTTGATCCTAGACTACCTGTAACACTTACATGTGACGCCTCACAACACGGTCTGGGAGCTGCGTGCCTTCAGAATGATGGCCATGGCAATAAACCTGTCGCCTATGCCTCGCGCACCATGTCTGACACGGAACAACGATACGCCCAAATTGAGAAAGAACTGTTAGCGGTCGTGTTTGCCTGAAAAAAGTTCAAGTTTCGTCTTTGGCCGCACTAATTCAATCGAGACCGATAACCAACCCCCGATCAGCATTTTCAATAAACCCATTCACAGCTCTCCAGCGCGCCTACAACGGATGTTACTGCAACTTCAAAAGTATGACATCGTCCTGACCTACAAACGCGGTAAGGATATGCACCTGGCGGACACTCTTTCACCTGCACCTCGGAAGACCTGCCCCTCACAGGATGACTTTATTGTGATGACTGTATCCTTCGTCCCTTCATCTTGGATGGAGGACCTGGTTGCCCACACTGCCACTGACAAGACCCTACGATCGTTAACTTCTGTCATTAAGCGCGGCTGGCCAGACAAACACTACAACGTTCCATTGCCAGTTCGACCATTCTTCTCTGTCCGAGATGAGCTAGTGTTACAAGACGGCATTGTTTTAAAAGGACACAAGGCCGTGGTTCCTGCTTCACCCAGGTGCTGAAGTACTGTTTCACGGGCGAAAAGCATGTTTGACTGGCCTGGCATAATACATCAACGAAAACATGTCAGCTTGTGCTGTGTGCAATAGCCTGGTGCCTCATCAACAAAAGCAACCACTTCTGCCACATCCCATGGTCTACAGTGGCAGCTGATTTGTTTAAATGGCATGGCAAGCAGTACCTGGTACTTGTGGATTCGTATTCAGGGTGGTTCGACATTGATTTACTCAGCAGCCCCACTTCCAGCCGTGTGACAGAGGCCGTTGGAGCGGTCGCAGAGGGAGGAGCTACACCCGAGCGGTAGTAGTTAAAGTGGAGCGTGGGGCTTGTTCCTTACAGAGGCTCGAGAGCCGTTGGAGTGGTTGCAGAGGGAGGAGCTACACCCGAGCAGTAGGAGTTAAAGTGGAGCGCGGGGCTTGTTCCTTACAGAGGCCCGAGAGCCGTTGGAGCGGTTGCAGAGGGAGGAGCTACACCCGAGCGGTAGGAGTTAAAGTGGAGCGCGGGGCTTGTTCCTTAAGGAGGCCCGAGAGCCGTTGGAGCGGTCGCAGAGGGAGGAGGAACCAAAATCTGCAACGTTCCAAGTTCCACTCGCACTTCAAAAACAAGTGGGCTTAAGGAAGCCGCTGATTGGTGGAAGCAGAACAAGAGGGAGCAGCTGATTGGGAGTCAGATCCCTGCTGATTGTACTGTATTGTAGCAGTTTGTTTTGTATTGTAGCAGTATGTTTTGTATTGTATCCTAGGTAAGGGGAGTATGAGGGCCAGGGCAGTTTACTGACGACAGATGGCGCAATGGGCTAAGTGCGCAATGGGCTAAGTGTTCGGCTGATGGCGCAATGGGCTAAGTGTTCGGCTGGCAACCGGAAAGTAGCCGTTTCGAATCCCGCTTGGAGTGCATACTGTCGTTGTGTCCTTGGGCAAGACACTTCACCCATCTTTGCCTGCGTGTGAATGTGTGTGAGTGATTGGTGGTGGTCGGAGGGGCCGTAGGCGCAGATTAGCAGCCATGCTCTCGTCAGTCTGCCCCAGGGCAGCTGTGGCTACAGAAGTAGCTCACCACCACCGAGTGTGACTGAGGAGTGAATGAATAATGCGATGTAAAGCGCCTTGAGTATTAGAAAGGCGCTATATAAATCCCATCCATTATTATTATTATTACTGTTCTGGATGTCAGATGTGGGAAGTCATGGAGTCTGATAGCCCTCCAGACGTCCACATCTGCACCAGGTGTATCGAGATGGGGCTCCTAAGGGACCGTATTAGGAACCTGGAGCACCAGCTCGATGACCTCCGTCTGGTCAGGGAGAGCGAGGAAGTCATTGAGAGGAGTTACAGGGAGGTGGTCACTCCAAGACCAAAGGAGGCAGGCAAGTGGATCATGGTTGGGAGAGGCAAGGGGCACAGGCAGGGACTAGAGAGTACCCCGGTGGCTGTACACCTTGACAATAAGTACTCCTGTTTGAGCACTGTTGGGGGGGACAGCCTACCTGGGGGTAGCGACAGCGGCCGGGCCTCCGGTACAGAGACCGGTCCTGTAGCTCAGAAGGGTAAGGAAAAGCAGAGGGCAATACTAATAGGGGACTCTATAGTTAGGGGGTCAGACAGGCGATTCTGTGGACGCAGTCGGGAGACCCGGATGGTACTCTGCCTCCCTGGTGCCAGGGTCTGTGCTGTGTCTCAACGTGTCCAAGATATCCTGAAAGGGGAGGGAGAGGAGCCCGAGGTCGTGGTACATATAGGTACCAATGACATAGGTAAAAAAAGAGAAGAGGTCCTGAAAGGAGAATTTAGGGAGTTAGGAGGGGAGTTAAAGAGTAGGACAGCAAAGGTAACAATCTCGGGATTACTGCCTGTGCCACGCGACAGTGAGAGTAGGAATGAAGCGAGGTGGAGGATAAATGCGTGGCTGAAGGACTGGTGCAGAGGGCAGGGATTCAAATTTCTGGATCATTGGGACCTCTTTTGTGGAAGGTGCGACCTGTACAAAAAGGATGGGTTGCACTTGAACCTGAGGGGGACCGATATCCTGGCGGGGAGATCTGCAAAGGCTACTGGGGAGTCTTTAAACTAGAATGGTTGGGGGGAGGGACTCAAATAGAGAAAGCTATTAGACAGTGCGTGAGGCAGGAGGCAGAGAAGGAAAGCACTCAGACCCAACATGTAGGGGGGAAAGAAGAAAACAATAATAAACAGAGAATAAGAGGTGGTGGGGTTCTTAAATGGGTGAGCAGAGAAACAGAGGGGTGTAAAATGCGGGCGGAAGCAATAGGTAGCAAGGTGAAAAGTAAAAGTGGCAGGCAGACAAATCCAGGGCAAAAATCAAAAAGGGCCACTTTTCAACATAATTGTATAAGGGGTAAGAGCGTTGTAAAAACAAGCCTGAAGGCTTTGTCTCAATGCAAGGAGCATTCGTAATAAGGTGGATGAGTTGAACGTGCAGATAGCTATCAATGATTATGATATAGTTGGGATCACGGAGACATGGCTCCAGGGTGACCAAGGCTGGGAGCTGAACATCCAGGGATATTCAATATTCAGGAGGGATAGAGAGAAAGGAAGAGGAGGTGGGGTAGCGTTGCTGGTTAGAGAGGAGATTAACGCAGTGGAAAGGAAGGACATTAGCTTGGAGGATGTGGAATCGGTATGGGTAGAGCTGCGAAACACTAAGGGGCAGAAAACGCTGGTGGTTGTTGTGTACAGGCCACCTAGCAGTAGTAGTGAAGTTGGGGATGGCATCAAACAGGAAATTAGAAATGCGTGCAACAAAGGCAAAACAGTTATAATGGGTGACTTCAATCTACATATAGATTGGGTGAATCAAATTGGCAGGGGTGCTGAGGAAGAGGATTTCTTGGAATGTATGCGGGATAGTTATCTAAACCAATATGTAGAGGTACCAACGAGAGAGCAGGCTATTCTAGACTGGGTATTGAGTAATGAGGACGTGTTAGTTAGCAGTCTTGTTGTGTGTGCCCCCTTGGGCAAGTGACCATAATATGGTTGAGTTCTTCATTAGGATGGAGAGTGACATTAATTCAGAAACAAGGGTTCTGAACTTAAAGAAAGGTAACTTTGAGGGTATGAGACGTGAAATGGCCAAGATTGACTGGCAATTAGTTCTAAAAGGGTTGACGGTGGATATGCAATGGAAGGCATTTAAAGACTGCATGGATGAACTACAAAAATTGTTCATCCCAGTTTGGCAAAAGAATAAATCAGGGAAGGTAGTGCATCCGTGGATAACAAGGGAAATCAGGGATAGTATCAAAGCAAAAGATGATGCGTACAAATTAGCCAGAAAAAGCAGCATACCAGAGGACTGGGAGAAATTCAGAGACCAGCAGAGGAGGACAAAGGGCTTAATTAGGAAAGGGAAAATAGATTATGAAAGAAAACTGGCAGGGAACATAAAAACTGACTGCAAAAGTTTTTATAGATATGTGAAGAGAAAGAGATTAGTTAAAACGAATGTAGGTCCCTTGCAGTCAGAAACAGGTGAATTGATCATGGGGAACAAGGATATGGCGGACCAATTGAATAACTACTTTGGTTCCGTCTTCACTAAGACATAAATAATCTGCCGGAAATAGCAGGGGACCGCGGGTCAAAGGAGATGGAGGAACTGAGTGAAATCCAGGTTAGTCGGGAAGTGGTGTTGGGTAAATTGAATAGATTAAAGGCCGATAAATCACAAGGGCCAGATAGGCTGCATCCGAGAGTACTTAAGGAAGTAGCTGCAGAAATAGTGGATGCATTAGTGATAATTTTTCAAAACTCTTTAGATTCTGGAGTAGTTCCTGAGGATTGGAGGGTAGCAAACGTAACCCCACTTTTTAAGAAGGGAGGGAGAGAGAAAACGGGGAATTACAGACCAATTAGTCTAACGTCGGTAGTGGGGAAACTGCTAGAGTCAGTTATTAAAACTGGGATAGCAGCACATTTGGAAAGTGGTGAAATCATTGGACAAAGTCAGCATGGATTAACGAAAGGTAAATCATGTCTGACGAATCTTATAGAATTTTTTGAGGATGTAACTAGTAGAGTGGATAGGGGAGAACCAGTGGATGTGTTGTATCTGGACTTTCAGAAGGTTTTCGACAAGGTCCCACATAAGAGATTAGTATACAAACTTAAAGCACACGGTATTGGGGGTTCAGTATTGATGTGAATAGAGAACTGGCTGGCAAACAGGAAGCAAAGAGTAGGAGTAATCGGGTCCTTTTCACAATGGCAGGCAGTGACTAGTGGGGTACCGCAAGGCTCAGTGCTCGGACCCCAGCTATTTACAATTTATATTAATGACCTGGATGAGGGAATTCAAGGCAACATCTCCAAGTTTGCGGATGACACTAAGCTGGGGGGCAGTGTTAGCTGTGAGGAGGATGCTAGGAGACTGCAAGGTGACTTGGATAGGCTGGGTGAATGGGCAAATGTTTGGCAGTTGCAGTATAATTTTGGATAAATGTGAGGTTATCCACTTTGGTGGCAAAAACAGGAAAGCAGACTATTATCTAAATGGTGGCCGATTAGGAAAAGGAGAGATGCAGCGAGACCTGGGTGTCATGGTACACCAGTCATTGAAAGTAGGCATGCAGGTGCAGCAGGGAGTGAAGAAAGCGAATGGTATGTTAGCTTTCATAGCAAAAGGATTTGAGTATAGGAGCAGGGAGGTTCTACTGCAGTTGTACAGGGTCTTCGTGAGACCACACCTGGAGTATTGTGTACAGTTTTGGTCTCCAAATCTGAGGAAGGACATTATAGCCATAGAGGGAGTGCAGAGAAGGTTCACCAGACTGATTGCTGGGATGTCAGGACTTTCATATGAAGAAAGACTTGGCTTATACTCGCTAGAATTTAGGAGATTGAGAGGGGATCTTATAGAAACATACAAAATTCTTATGGGGTTGGGCAGGCTAGATGCACGAAGATTGTTCCCGATGTTGGGGAAGTCCAGGACAAGGGGTGACAGCTTAAGGATAAGGGGCAAGTCCTTTAGGACCGAGATGAGAAAAAACGTTTTCACACAGAGTGGTGAATCTCTGGTACACAAAAATGCTGGAGAAACTCAGCGGGTGCAGCAGCATCCATGGAGCGAAGGAAATAGGTAACGTTTTGGGCCGAAACCCTTCTTCAGACTGGATCTCTGGAACTCTCTGCCACAGAGCGTAGTTGAGGCCAGTTCATTGGCTATATTTAAGAGGGAGTTAGATGTGGCCCTTGAGGCTAAAGGGATCAGGGAGTATGGAGAGAAGGCAGGTACGGGATACTGAGTTGGATGATCAGCCATGATCATATTGAATGGCGGTGCAGGCTCGAAGGGCCGAATGGTCTACGCCTGCACCTATTTTCTATGTATCTATGTGATTTCGAAATTATCTCGTCACTTTTCAGTCCACGGATCTCCAGGCAAGCTGCTGACTAACAATAGCAGTCAGTTCACCAGCCAACAATTCAGTTTGCCAGACTGGAATTTTCACCACATTACCAGCAGCCCTGAACGGGCTGTCGGAAGTGGAAAACAGCTCATGGAACGCTCTCACAGAGCTAAATCTGACATATTCCTGGATTTACTCAACTTACACATTTCCCGTAACCCAGCCTTGGGTTCACCTGCTCAACGATTATTGTCAAGGCAGACCCGTACCACGCTGCCCGTAGCAGAGCAAACAGAGCTTCCAGAAGTGGCGGCGCTGTCGAACAGCAGCGGCTCGCCTGCAGTCCGTCTGTTTTTTACTTTTTTGTTGTTTTCTTTTGTCCTGTTTTGGTTAAATTTTAGTTTATTGGGTTGTGTATGTGTGGGGTGGGGGGGTGAAACATGATTTTTGTCTCTTCCTTCGGGGGAATGCGACTTTTTCTTGTCGTATCCCTTCTCTGCCTCCGTCTGCATCGAGGCCTAATGGCGGAGCTGCCGGCCTCCAACTCCAACTGCGAGCGACTGACCGACCGACCTCGAGGCTCCGGAGGCAGAGCCAGGACTTACCAGCGCGGGGCTGGCCTGCTTCGGGGCTGCGGTGGCGTTCCGGCGGTGGCGACCGAGGACACTGGTGGTGACCTGAATCCGGAGGCTTGGCCGCGGGCCCGGTGGACGACATCGTCGGGAGCGCGCAGGTCACAGGTGGGTGACCTGTTTTTCTGGAGCTCCCGCAACTACAGCTGCGTCCCCTGGACTGGAGGGCGGCAGCTTCGACCACCCCGGGCCGCGGAGTTTGAACCGGCCCGTTGCGGAGCACGGATTCAGCCGCGGGACTGACTTACCATCACCCGGCGGGGTCACAACATCAGAAGCCTGGATCGCCTCAGCACAGAGGAAGAACAAAGCGGGAAGAGACAGAGACTTTAAGAATTTTGCCTCCATCACAGTGAGGAGGTGCCTGGTGAACTCACTGTGGTGGATGTTAATTTGTGTTTATTGTGTGTTTTGTTATTTATTATTATATGTATGACTGCAGGCAACGAAATTTCGTTCAGACCGAAAGGTCTGAATGACAAATAAAGGAATCTCTAATCTCTAATCTCTCTCTAATTAATCCCACAAGTTTTTCCGCCTGAGGAGGTTCAAGCCAGGTTGCAACAGAAGCGTGACGTTCAAAAGAAATGGTTCGACAAGACGAGTAGGCCATTGCCACCATTGACCAACGGACAGGTGGTCCGCTTACAGACTGACAAAGGCCAGGACCGTATTGGGATGGTTTCTGGTCCCGCTTCGGAGCCACGCTTGTACATTGTTAGAGCCGGTGGCGGCACCTACAGATGAAACAGACATCTTTTGCCTGTGAACGAGCCAATCCCTCCTCCTTATAATCCGTATCATACAAGTTCATTTCAATCTGCATCTGGTGACCCTCACACACTCTTGCCAGAACAACAATCCATGTCTGCGACAGTTCCTCTGTCTGTCCCATCTTCACCTGCGCCTCAGTCTCCTGCTTCAACTCCAGGGACATTGGTCCACTCCCCCACGACGGTGAAATCACCAGCTCTGTCCCTGGAGAAAAAGAATGGAGATGGTCTCTATCGTGCACGTGCCGGTCGTGTTTGCAGGCCGGTGGTGAAGTATCCAGACGATGTTTGACTTTCCACCAGTCTGTCATCGGTTGTGACATTTGCTTTGCTTAGTTTTGCTTAGTTATGGGTATATATTGTTATTGATTCTTTAAGAGGGGGGATGTAGATTAGTGACTCATGCTATGAGTCATGCATTTGTAGTTACGCCCACTTGCTCATTTGCATCGCGGTCTGTTGCATTGCTCTAGTTTTAAAGTGGACTCTTAAGTGGGAGGTTGTATTGCTTGTAGCCAATAAATCTATGTGACCTGTCATGGTGTACTCAATGTTCTCATTGAAGACAAGATTGACAAACTGCTTCTTTATCACCCTGTCTGTCTATCTGTGTTATCACTTTCAGAGAATCATGAACTCGTACTATTCGGCAGTCTCTGTGTCCTCCTACAACATTCTCTGGGGCTCTGCTGCCATTTACTGTGTAAGTGCTGCTGCTGCTGCTGCACTGATTTAACTTCCCACTTTGCACTTGTCCAAGTTAAATTCAATCTGTCATTCTTTGGTCCACATTTCCAGTTGATCTGGACCCTGCTGCAATTTCAGAGAGTCAGTCGCTTTTAAAATCCTGTATATCACCAATTTTGCTGCTGCTGCTGTCTACAAACTTACTGAGAGAAAGAGAGGGGGAGAGAGAATAGTACGAGAGCATCATTCTCCGAAAGTGATAACACACAGATAGACTGACAGGATGAAGAAACAGCAGTTTGTCAAGCTTGCTCGCCTTCATCAGTCAGAGCATTGAGTACAAGAGTTAGCAGGGATATCATGTTGGAGCTCCTGTACAAAAGATGTTGGTGTGTGTGTGTGGCAATACTTGGGGAGTGAGTGTTATGTGTCTGTGTGTGTGTGCGCGTGAGTGTGTGTGTGTGTGTGAGTGTTCTGTGCGTGTGTGTGTTCTGTGTGTGTGAGTGTTTGCGTGAGTGTTATGTGTGTGTGTGTGCGTGCGTGAGTGTGTGTGAGTGTGTGAGTGATCTGTGAGTGTGTGCGTGAGTGTTCTGTGTGTGTGTGTGTGTGTGTGTGTGCGTGACTGTGTGAGTGTTCTGTGTGTGTGTGCATGAGTGTGAGTGTTCTGTGTGTGTGTGTGTGTGTGTTGTGTGTCAGTGTGTGTGTGTCAGTGTGTGTGCTGCTATTCTGGTCACAGCCCAACTACAAGTAGTATTCATTGTTAGAAGCAGTGAGTGGCTAAAAGATTCACAAGGAAGTTTATTGGTGCTGGGGTGAATGTTAAGGAAAGACTTGCTCTGCAGGAAATTTACTCCCCAAACTGGACCAAAGGAAACTGAACAGTGGGTGGGTGGGTGACGTTTTAGAGGTATACTAGACCAAGTGGGACCCGTTGGGTCCCAGTCACACGGGAGGCCTGGTACCCCATCGAAACCCATTCCCCAATGCAATATTCCACCACTCACCTCTTCCTCCAACGCAATGGCGGGAGCGTTCTGTAGCCGGGGGATGGGGACGGCTTCAGGCGGGAACCGTCCTGCAGCCAGGTGAGGGGGATGGCAAGGCGGCCTAGCAATTATAGACCTGTTAGTTTGACGTCAGTGGTGGGCAAATTAATGGAAAGGATACTTAAAGATAATATATATAAGCATCTGGATAAGCAGGGTCTGATTAGGAACAGTCAACATGGATTTGTACCTGGAAGGTCATGCTTGACTAATCTTCTTGAATTTTTCGAAGAGGTTACTAGGGAAATTGATGAGGGTCAAGCAGTGGATGTTGTCTATATGGACTTCAGTAAGGCCTTTGACAAGGTTCCTCATGGAAGGTTGGTTAAGAAGATTCAATTGTTGGGTATTAATGGTGGAGTAGCAAGATGAATTCAACAGTGGCTGCATGGGAGATGCCAGAGAGTAATGGTGGATGGCTGTTTGTCAGGTTGGAGGCCGGTGACTAGTGGGGTGCCTCAGTGGTCTGTGTTGGGTCCACTGTTGTTTGTCATGTACAGTGGTGTTGTGGATAATGAAGTAGATTTTCAAAGTCTACAGAGAGATTTAGGCCATTTGGAAGAGTGGGCTGAAAGATGGCAGATGGAGTTTAATGCTGACAAATGTGAGGTGCTACATCTCGGCAGGACAAATCAAAATAGGACGTACACGGTAAATGGTAGCGAATTGAGGAATGCAGTTGAACAGAGGGATCTAGGAATAACTGTGCATAGTTCCCTGAAGGTGGAATCTCATGTAGATAGGGTGGTAAAGAAAGCTTTTGGTGTGCTGGCCTTTATAAATCAGAGCATTGAATATAGAAGTTGGGATGTAATGTTAAAATTGTACAAGGCATTGGTGAGGCCAATTCTGGAGTATGAAGTACAATTTTGGTCGCCTAATTATAGGAAGGATGTCAACAAAATAGAGAGAGTAGAGGAGATTTACTAGAATGTTGCCTGGGTTTCAGCAACTAAGTTACAGAGAAAGGTTGAACAAGTTAGGTCTTTATTCTTTGGAGCGCAGAAGGTTAAGAGGGGACTTGATAGAGGTCTTTAAAATTATGAGCGGGTTAGACAGAGTGGACGTGGATAAGCTTTTCCCATTGAGAGTAGGGAAGATTCAAACAAGGGGACATGACTTGAGAATTAAGGGACAGAAGTTTAGGGGGAACATTAGGGGGAACTTCTTTACTCAGAGAGTGGTAGCTGTGTGGAATGAGCTTCCAGTGGAAGTGGTGGAGGCAGGTTCGATGTTATCCTTTAAAAATAGATTGGATGGGTATATGGATGGGAAAGGAATGGAGGGTTATGGTCTGAGTGCAGGTAGATGGGACTAGGGGGAAGTATTTATTTTTAATTAAAAAAAAAAATTAAAATTAAAAAAAAATAAAAAAAAAATATATATATATATATATATATATTTAAATGTTCGGCACGGACTTGAAGGGCCAAGATGGCCTGTTTCCGTCCTGTTATGGTTATATGGTTATATGGTTATATGGGGCCTGTCGGGGGGGGCTGTTGGGTGGTTGTATGGGGGAGAGGGGTTGTGGGGAGGGGGGTGTATAGGGGAGGGGGGTGTATGGGGGAGGGTGTGTGTGGGGGAGGGGTGTGTGTGTGGGGGGAGGGGTGTGTGTCAGGGAGGGTGTGTGTAGGGGAGGGGGGTATCGGGAGGAAGGGTGTGTGGATGGGAGGGTGGTGTGGGGGAGGGGGTGTATGTGGGGGTTGGTGTGTGGGGGAGGGTGTGTGGGGGGGAGGGTGTGTGGGGGGAAAGGGGTTTAGGGGGATGTGGAGGTGGAGGGGTGTGGGTTGTGGGGAGGGGGATATGTGGGGAGGGTTGGTGGCAGAGTGGGGGGAGTGGGATGTGGGGGGAAGTGGGGGTGTGGGGATGGGGGGGTGTGGGGGAGAGGAGGTGGGTAGTGCTGGGGGTGTGGAGAAGGGGATGTGGGGGAGAGGGTGTGCGGGTGGGTGTGGGGAGGGGTGGTGTGGCTGAGGGGTGTGGGGGAGGAGGTGTGGGGAGGGGAATGTGAGGGAGGGGGTGGCGAACGGGGTGGTGTGGCTGAGGGGGGGTGTGGGGGAGGGTGTGTGTGTGAGGGAGGGGTGTGTGGGGGAGGGTGTGTGGGGGAGGGGGTATGGGCAGGGGGGTGTGGTGAGGGGGTGTATGGGGAGGTGGGTTGTGTGGGGGAGGGGGTTTGTTTGGGAGGGGGTGTGTGCGCGGGAAGGGGAGTGTGGGGGACGGTGTGTGGGGGAGGGAGTGTGTGGGGGAAGGGGGGTGTGGGGTGGGTGTGCGGGAGGGGGGGAGGCGGTGTGCGGGGGGGGGTGTGTGGGGAGGAGGGTGGGGGAGGTGGGATGTGGGGGACGGGGTTTGTTTGGGAGGGGGTGTGTGGGGGAGGGGGTGTGTGGGGAAGGGGTTGTGGGGGAGGGTGTGTGTGGGGGACGTGTGGTGTGTGGGGGCCACCAATTCAATTCATTCGATTTCAAGTCAGGCACAGTGCAGGGCCACCAATTCAATCCATTCAATTTCAAGTCAGGCACAGCGCAGGGCCACCAATTCAATCCATTCCATTTCAAGTCAGGCACAGCACAGGGCCACCAATTCAATTCATTCGATTTCAAGTCAGGCACAGTGCAGGGCCAACAATTCAATCCATTCCATTCCTGGTCAAGTGCAGTGCAGGGCCAATAATTCAATCCATCCCATTTCAAGTCAAGCACAGTACAGGGCCAAAAATTCAATCCATTCCATTTCAAGTCAAGCACAGTGCAGGGCCAACAATTCAATCAGTTCCATTTGAAGTCAAGCACAGTGTAGGGCCAACAATTCAATCCATTCCATTTCAAGTCAAGCACAGTGCAGGGCCAACAATTCAATCCATTCCATTTTAGGTCAAGCACAGTGCAGGGCCAACAATTCAATCTTCAATTTCAAGTCAAGCACAGCACAGGGCCAACAATTCAATCTATTCCATTTCAAATCAAGCACAAGGCCAACAATTCAATCCATTCCATTTCAAGTCAAGCACAGTGCTGGGCCAACAATTCAATCCACTCCATTTGAAGTCAAGCACAGTGCAGGGCCAACAATTCAATCCATTCCATTTCAAGTCAAGCACAGTGCAGGGCCAACAATTCAATCCAAACTGAGTGAAATCCAGGTTAGTCGGGAAGTGGTGTTGGGTAAATTGAATGGATTAAAGGCCGATAAATCACCAGGGCCAGATAGGCTGCATCCCAGAGTACTTAAGGAAGTAGCTCCAGAAATAGTGGATGCATTAGTGATAATTTTTCAAAACTCCTTAGATTCTGGAGTAGTTCCTGAGGATTGGAGGGTAGCAAACGTAACCCCACTTTTTAAGAAGGGAGGGAGAGAGAAAATGGGGAATTACAGACCAGTTAGTCTAACATCGGTAGTGGGGAAACTGCTAGAGTCAGTTATTAAAGATGGGATAGCAGCACATTTGGAAAGTGGTGAAATCATTGGACAAAGTCAGCATGGATTTACGAAAGGTAAATCGTGTCTGACGAATCTTATAGCATTTTTCGAGGATGTAACTAGTAGAGTGGATAGGGGAGAACCAGTGGATGTGTTGTATCTGGACTTTCAGAAGGCTTTCGACAAGGTACCACATAAGAGATTAGGATACAAACCTAAATCACACGGTATTGGGGGTTCAGTATTGATGTGGATAGAGAACTGGCTGGCAAACAGGAAGCAAAGAGTAGGAGTAAACGGGTCCTTTTCACAATGGCAGGCAGTGACTAGTGGGGTACCGCAAAAGGCTCAGTGCTGGGACCCCAGCTATTTACAATTTATATTAATGACCTGGATGAGGGAATTGAAAGCAACATCTCCAAGTTTGCGGATGACACTAAGCTGGGGGGCAGTGTTAGCTGTGAGGAGGATGCTAGGAGACTGCAAGGTGACTTGGATAGGCTGGGTGAGTGGGCAAATGTTTGGCAGATGCAGTATAATGTGGATAAATGTGAGGTTATCCACTTTGGTGGCAAAAACGGGAAGGCAGACTATTATCTAAATGGTGGCCGATTAGGAAATGGGGAGATGCAGCGAGACCTGGGTGTCATGGTACACCAGTCATTGAAAGTAGGCATGCAGGTGCAGCAGGCAGTGAAGAAAGCGAATGGTATGTTGGCCTTCATAGCAAGAGGATTTGAGTATAGGAGCAGGGAGGTTCTACTGCAGTTGTACAGGGTCTTGGTGAGACCACACCTGGAGTATTGCGTACAGTTTTGGTCTCCAAATCTGAGGAAGGACATTATAGCCATAGAGGGAGTGCAGAGAAGGTTCACCAGACTGATTCCTGGGATGTCAGGACTTTCATATGAAGAAAGACTGGATAGACTTGGCTTATACTCGCTAGAATTTAGGAGATTGAGAGGGGATCTTATAGAAACGTACAAAATTCTTATGGGGTTGGACAGGCTAGATGCAGGAAGATTGTTCCCGATGTTGGGGAAGTCCAGGACAAGGGGTCACAGCTTAAGGATAAGGGGGAAATCCTTTAGGACCGAGATGAGGAAAAACTTTTTCACACAGAGAGAGGTGAATCTCTGGAACTCTCTGCCACAGAGGGTAGTTGGGGCCAGTTCATTGGCTATATTTAAGAGGGAGTTAGATGTGGCCCTTGTGGCTAAGGGGATCAGGGGGTATGGAGAGAAGGCAGGTACGGGATACTGAGTTGGATGATCAGCCATGATCATATTGAATGGCGGTGCAGGCTCGAAGGGCCGAATGGCCTACTCCTGCACCTATTTTCTATGTATCTATGTATCTATTCCATTTCAAGTCAAGCACAGTGCAGGGCCAACAATTCAATCCATTCCATTTCAAGCAAGCACAGTGCAGGGCCAACAATTCAATCCATTGCATTTCAAGTCAAGCACAGTGCAGGGCTAACAATTCAGTTCACTCTCGGGGCAGGCTCAGTTCAATTCACTCAAGGGGCAGGCACAGCTCAATTAATTCATGGGGCAGCAACAGATCAATTCACTCACGGGACAGGCACAGTTCAATTCACTCACAGCGCATGCACAGCTCAATTCACTCACGGGGCAGGCACAGTTCAATCAGCACGGCACAGACAGAGTTAAGTTCAGTTCACACACGGCGTAGAATCACAGTTCTGAACTCAACTCTCACTCACGGTCTTCCAGAGTTACTGACTCACGTCCGGCCTCCGGGGCTTTACTCTTCTTGCCCCCCGGAAGGGGCGTGACCTTCATCATGCTGACTGAGAGGCGAGAACCAATCAGCTGATCTCACGATTAAAAAAAATATACATAACTTTTTCATTATTTCACCGATCGGAAAAAATCTTGGGGCGGTTAGAGGAGAGGAGGACGGTGAGTAAGATGGCGGAAAAAACATAGCGATATACGGTAGCGTTTTTTCTAAAATATATTTACAACATAGACAGGAAGTGGTCAAGATGAGACTTTTGGTAGCAGTGTAGATATATATACTATGTACAAAAGCATGATTACTAAGTTTGCAAATGACACATCTCCTGTGTTTGCAGAGGAAAATATTTGGAGGAAGGGGTGGTTTGGATGGGAAGAAAAGGGTGAACCAAGGAGTTGCAGAGGGAGAGGTCTATGCGGGAAGGGGAAAAGAGTGGGGATGAGAAGATGTGACTGGCAGTGGGATGGCGGATGTTTTGGAGAATGATATGCTGAATGTGGAGGGGCGATACGCAAGGACCATCCTTGCTCTATCTGGAGGGGAGGGGGGAGCAAGAGCTGAACTATCTTGTGCAGTGAAGCTACCCAAGCAAAATAAAGGTGCTGAAAGAATACGAGGTGGCCTCATTCTGGTAATGGAGGAGGCCCAGGACAGAAAGGTCAGTATGGGAATGGGAATGGGACGGGGAGATAAAATGGTTAAGGAACCTGGAGATCTAACTGGCCCTGGTGGACCAAATGTACGTATTCGACAAAATGGTTGCCCAGTCTAAGTTTGGTCTGGGTGAAGAAGTAAAGAGGCCACATCAGGAGCACAGAATGTAGTAGAGGGTAGAGGAGGTGCATGTGACCTTGTCTCACCTGGAAGGACTTTGGGATTCCTGGATGGATGTGAGGAAGTATAGGGACCAGTGTTACATTTCCTCTGGTTCCTGGAGAAAGTACCTGGGGAGGTGGTGGTTTGGGTGGGTCATCACCGCTGCTGATTTCCCATCCACAACTCCAACCCTATGGTCTCAGTCCCAAAATCCACAGATTGGACTGGCTTGGCGAACCCATTGTTTCTCACTGCTGCACTGAACTAATCTCCAAATACCTCGATTCCATTTCTCCCTAGATTCCCTCTTCGAAATCAAGCTCCCGAGTCCTGGAAACCACCTCATAAATCTTCTCTGGACTCTTTCCAGCTTAATGACATCCCTGACCAAAAGTGAACACAATGCTCTAAATGTAGGCTCACTAATGTCTTGCACAATTGCATCATAATGTCCAACTTCTATACTCAACACCCTGACTGATGAAGGCCAATGTAACAAAAGTTTTCTTTACCACCCTAGCTACCTGTGCTGCCACTTTCATGGAACCGTTTAGTTGTACTAGAAGCCCTCTGCTCTACATTTCCCAGAGCCCCACCATTCATCCTGCCCTGGTTAGACTTCACAATGCAAACCTCACAATTACCTGCATTAAGCTCCATTAGCCATTCTTCAGCCCACTTGCCCAGCTGATCAAGATCCCGCTGTAATTTTTGATAACCATCTTCACTGTGTATAATGCTACTCACTTTAGTGTCATCTGAAAACTTACTAATCATGTCTAGTACATTCCCATCTAATGTACAAAAGCATGATTAGTAAGTTTGCATAGGATGCATCTCCAGTGGCTGCAGGGAAAAGTATCGGGAAAGGTGGTCATTTGGGTGGGAAAGGATGAGTGAACCAAAGAGTTGTGGAGGGAGCAGTCTGTGCGGAAAGGTGCGGGGATGGGAAGTTGCAAAGTCTGGTGGAATGAAAAGCAAAGGACCAGGACAAGGGGAGCTTGATGCTTATTCCGTCTGTGGCCTGGGGGGGGGGGGGGGGGGTGGTGAGAGGGAGTGAGAACTGAATTGCAGGATATATATGGAGGAAGTATAGGAACAGGTATTACATCTCTTGCGGTTGCAGGGGAAAGTACCTGAGAGGGGATGGTTTGGGTGGGAACGAAGGTGTGGAGGGAGCAGTCTCTGTGGATAAGGATGGGAAGAGGTGACTGGTAGTGGTGATGTAGGTGGCTGAAATGCCAGATGTGGAGGCAGGTGGTATGAAAGGTAAGGAGCAGAGTAACTCTATCCTTGTTCATTTGGGAAGAGGGGGAGTGAGAGAAAAACTACAGGACACGGGAGATACAGGTGAAGGATCCATATATACGTACGACTGCAGGGAAACCATGTTTGCTAAAGAAAGAGGATGTCCTCGAGTGGAAAGCCTCATCTTGAGAGCAGATGCAACAGAGATGGTGAAATTGAGCGTAGGGGATGGCATCGTTGCTAGGGGCAGGGTGGGATGATGTATAGTCGGTGGGAGTCAGTGTGTGTTTGTACAGTAGTTGATGTCTGTCAATAATCTGTCCCTTGTAATGGAGACGGAGAGATCAAGAAAGGGGAGAGCGATGTCAGAGATGTTCCAAGTGAATTTGAGGACAGGGTGGAAGTTACTGGTAAAGTTAATGAAATCAGCAAGTTCTGCAGGAGGCAGCCCCGATGCAGTGGAGAAAGAGTGGAGTAGTGTATGTTTGGAATAAGGACTGTTTGATTATAACCAATGAAAAGAAAGGCATTGCTGGGGCCAAGGTGCTGCCCATGGTTACACCTTTAACTTGAAGAAAGTAAAAGGAGTCAAAAGGAAAGATGTTGAGAGCGAGGACAAGTTCCGCCAGGTGGAGGAGAGTGTTAACAGAGGGGAACTGAATGGGTCTCTGGAGGAGGAAGCCGAGGGCTTCAAGACCTTCCTGGTGGGGAATAGAAATATAAAGGGACTGAAGAGGTCCATGGTGAAGATGAGGGAATGGGGGCCTAGGAATTGAAAGTTATTGATGTGTTGAAGAGTGCGAGAGGTATCTCAGATGTAGGCCAGAAGGGAGGGGGCAGGGGAGAGGGGGGATTTTGGGAAGGAGATAGAAAGGAGCAGTACAGGGCTGAGTAACTACAAGGTTGGAATCTGTGCAGCGGAGGTTGCCTGAGGCAATGACACCCAAATCACCTCTTCCTCCCAGGTAATTTCTCCTGCGACCGCAGGTGGTGCTATACCCCTCACTCACGTCCATCCAGGGACATCAAGATGCCCTTCCAGTGGAGATTATATTATAATCTAGTTCCAGATTATATTATAATCTTTAAAATATAAGATTACAAAGGGTTTGGACACGCTAAAGTCAGGAAACATGTTCCTGATGTTGGGGGAGTCCAGAACCATGGGCCACACTTTAAGAATAAGGGGTAAGCCATTTAGAACGGAGACGAGGAAACACTTTTTCACACAGAGAGTAGTGAGTCTGTGGAATTCTCTGCCTCAGAGGGTGGTGGAGGCCGGTTCTCTGGGTACTTTCAAGAGAGAGCTAGGTAGGGCTCTTAAAGATAGCGGAGTCAGGGGATATGAGGAGTCAGGGGAGAAGGCAGGAACAAGGTACTGATTGCGGATGATCAGCCATGATCACAGTGAATGGCGGTACTGGCTCGAAGGGCCGAATGGCCTTCTCTTGTACCTATTGTCTATTTTATATTGTCAATTGAGGCAGGGGCTCACACACACGTCCTCCAACCTCATCCACCACCACTCAACCTCCCGATGCGGTCTCCTACCATCAAGAACAAGTGCAGATCAGGCGACTGATCCACCAAATACATGCACTCAGTCGACCAAGGCCTGCCAGATGTCGTGGGTGCTAGGCTCTTTGAACCCCCTCTTCCTTGAGTGATGCTCCAATCCTAGGCCACCTCCATCAATAAGAGTGAGGCCACACTCAAAAGTGGAAGAACACCTTATATTCCACTTGTGTATTTTACAACCCAACAGCATGGACATTGAATCCTCCCATTTAGCTAAATGTGGATGCACACATTTCAGAATAAAAGGGACAAGGGTTAAGATTAAGGGACAGAATACCTGCAAAGGATTGAACGGTTCACTTCCAGACGAGCACAAATGTAACCCAGGTATCACTGGTTACTCTCGTGCTTGCCAGCAATGGTGGCAATTGCTGGCAAACATCCTGATTGATATGTTCTGCAAAAAAGGATAAATGAGAAATATACCAAGTTAAAAGTTGAAGAATAACATTTTCTGATCATCACCAAAAGTACAAACTAATTGTACAAATCAAAATCCTTCTGAAAACAAGGCATTGCGTTTTTCCAATCAACTTACATCGTAGTGCAGGGTGTAAGTCATAGTTTGCTAAATATCTTGTATATTTAGCTCTAATGACATTTACCATATTGTATTATTCTAGGCATTATTTGGACTCTAATTCCATTTCTTAATACTAAATTACTTTAATTAATATTAGATAATATTAATTTTTTGACAATTCAGCCAATGAAAGACTTTCCATTAAAAAAACGTAACTACCCCATGAGAATAGTCACACTTTACCCTTGGGATACCAAATGTAACGGCTCTGCAAACCAGTTGCCTAATCTGTGATTGGGTTTCCATGCAGAGATGGGAGGCACAGTGACACAGATAGTAGAGTTGCTACCCCACAACGCCAGAGACCCAGGTTCGATCCTTGATTGCGCTCAGTCTACCTAAACCTACCTGATCTCCCAATTGCTAAACACTTTAATTCCCCCTCCCATTCCCATATTGACCTTTCTGGCCTGGGCCTCCTCCAATGTCAGAGTCAGGCCCCAGCAGAATTGGAGGAACAGCACCACACATTTCGCTTGGGCAGCGGTATGAATATTGACTTCAAATAACCCTTGCTTTCCCTCTCTCTCCATCCCTCCCCCTTCCAAATTCCAATTAGATCAGGCGCCGCTCCAAATGGCCATGCGTGTGGATCAGATGCAGCCTGCATCGGCACGGAGCAGCAGAGCAACGGTGGAGGGCATCGACACATGACCTGGTCAAGCTGACCCCTGCAACTCCAACCCACTGGCCATGCGTGTGGATCAGATGCAGCCTGCATCGGCATGGAGCAGCGGACCAACGGTGGAGGGCATCGACACGTCGCCTGGTCAAGCTGACCCCTGCAACTCCAACCCACTGCCACCGCCTGGACAATGTGCGTTTATGGTCAAGTTGAGACTCTCACATTTTTAATAACTCTGAACTGGAAGGGCACAAGATGTCGCTGGAAACATGGCGACTCTGGTGTAGTGCCTCAATGTGATCTACTAATCTCACACTCCTGTACTTTAGTATGATTGTGCCCCATTTACAACAAGATTGTTACTGAACTGTATACAATACATGAATGTCACTCTACCTAGCTACATGAGACAATAAAGTACCATTGAATCATTAAATGTGAGAAACATAGAAAAGTGGCTTTCAAAATGATGCACTTTTTGGTGACTACTTCATTTCAAGTATTATGTTCAGTTCCCAATAAATTGCTGCTTCCTTATGGATATGGCAGAGCAAAAGGATTTTTATTTACCTTGCACAATGCGTGGAATTGCTTCACCAGCTTCATCATTTCCTGGATCATCTTCAAAGGGCATTATTTTAGGTTTCCATTTTGGCAACTTTATCTTCCCTTTGATCTGACATCAAGAACAATAAAGAAAATTATTTTAACGCACAAAAACCCAACAAAAAAACAGTGAATTATCCATGGCTGGCATGAGGAATTAAAGGAAGTTAAAAAGCTCATAAGTTGTCAGAAATAGTTTTTGACCTGAAGAATGGGAGCATTTAGAACAAAGGAGAACCAAGAAATTGATAAAGAAATGACATATGGAAATCAAGACAAGGTGTGCAAAATGATGAGGGGAAAAGATCGGATGAATACACAGCCTTTTACCCAGAGTAGGGGAAATCAAGAACCAGAGGACATAGATTTAAGGTGAGGCGGGCAATATTCAAGAGGAACCAGAGGGTCAACTTTTTCCACACACAGGGTGGTGTGTATATAGAAGGAGCTGCCAGAGGAGATAGTTAAAACAGGTACTAGAACAGCATATAAAAAACACTTGGACAGGCACATGTGGATAGGAAAGATTTGAAGAGATACGAGCCAAATGTGAGCAAATGGGACTAGAATAAATCTCGCTAGGCATGGGTAAGGTGGGCCGAAAGGCCTGTTTCCATACTGTATGCCTCAAATGGTGGGAACATAAAATGGACTGCAGGAGGAAAATGTTAAAGAAGGCAGGTATGGGCCCTTACAGGCAGAGACAGGGGAATTAAAGACAGAGAATGGCAGAGAAGTTAAATAATTCCTTTACGTTTGTCTTAAAGAAATAATACAGGTATACGAGAGAACAAAAGGCCAGTGAGAATGAGAAATGGAAGAAACGGAGTACTAATCAATAAAAGTGAAAAAGAGTAGTCGGCAGACTTATCTATAAACCTTTAGGCAAGACATGTAATGCTGAGGCTCCATAAGGCTCTATAAGGAGAGATGCAATGCTGAGGCTCTATAAGGCTCTATAAGGAGAGATACAATGCTGAGGCTATATAAGGCCCTGGTCAGCTCGCATTTGCAGTACTGTGAGCAAATTTGGACCCCATATCTGAGGAAGGATGTGTTGGCTCTGGAGAGGATCCAGAGGAGGTTTACAAGAATGATTCAGGAATGAGTGGGTTAGCACATGATGAGCGTTTGACGGTACTGGGCTTCTACTCGCTGGAGTTTAGAAGGTTGAGGGGGGATCACATTTAAACTTACAGAATAATGAAAGGCATAGATAGAGTGGTTGTGGAAAGGATTGGTGACCCTATTACCTCCATAGGGTATCAACTGACGTGTCCAACAAGACTCTAAACCGAGGTTTAATTTAGTTGAGTACAACTTAATCTTTATTAACAGTCGAGTAAATTAAAACATGCATGCAAACACTTGACTTCTAATAACTTCTCATTGACTTTACTATTTCAACTTATCACTTCTTAAACTAAATCACAAATTCAGACATTGCCCCTATGAATGAATTGGACAGAGTCACTCTGTTGGTAGGGGGTTTGGCTTCTCTGAGCTTTGAACTCAGGACCCTCCTTCTTGTGTTAAAGAAGGAACTGCAGATGCTGGAAAATCGAAGGTACACAAAAATGCTGGAGAAACTCAGCGGGTGCAGCAGCATCTATGGAGCGAAGGAAATAGGTAACGTTTCGGGCCGAATTAGATATTTAGATATATTTCAATGGTCTGAAGAAGGGTTTCGGCCCGAAACGTTACCTATTTCCTTCGCTCCATAGATGCTGCTGCACCCGCTGAGTCCCTCCTTCTTGTGATGTTTGTTCCCTTGTTTCGGACCGCCCTTCTTTCGTACTAATTTTCCTTCAATCTCCTGAAGGAAGACTTTGATCAAACCCAACAATCTCACAATTCTAAAGTCAATAATTTTGAGTTGTCACTCATCCAAATGCTGAATAAACAAAACGCATCTTCATTCCTTATCAGGCTGGGGAGTTCTTAATTATGTTGCCTGTTCATATTTTCATTCTCATCATACATTTCCTTTGTAAAATGGCCGTTCCCAGACACCTTATCTTCTCAAGGCCAAACTGCCGAGCAATGAAATTACGTGCGGTTCTGTTCTCACCAGATGTTCATCATGTGACCATTTTCACAGTGTTTCTTTGTTCTCCTGTTCCCAGAGTTTTGCTCTGTCTGTCTCTAGCTAGTAGCATCCTCCCAAAGCCTGTCGGGATATTGACATCCAGTCCCAGGCTATAGGATGTTTCCAATGGTAGGAGAGTCTAGGAAAGGGGCAGGGAACCTTTTCATGTTGGAATGCCGCATTAAGTTAGCTGTAATCTATTAAGGCCGCATCCAAGAAACTTCAATTAGATATATTTCAAAATGTACATTCGGGGTGGATTATTTCGTTGAATCTTCTTTTACTCTTTAGTATTTTAAATACGTTCATTTTAAGATTAAAATGAAAATAATAAAAGATGAACAAAAATATATTAATAAAAATAAAAGGATTTGATCTACAAAATCTGGATTCATTCAAAAGGCCGCACTTAATGGCCTTAAGGCCGCAGGTTCCCCACCCCTGGTCTAGGACCAGCGTTTCATAGTCTCGGAATTAAAGGACCCTCTTTCAGAAAGAGGAGGTAGAAGTGAGGAAGAACTTCTTTAGTCAAATGGTATTTAATCTGTAGAACTCTTGGTCACAGAGGGCTGTGGAGGCCAAGTCAGTGAAGATAAGGCAGAGATAGACAAATTCTTGATTAGAACAGGTGTCAAGGGATATGGGGAGAAGGCATGAAAATGGGATGAGGAGGCAGAGATCAGCCATGATTGAATGGCAGTGGACCCAATGGGCCGAATGGCCCAATTCTACTCCTATAACTTGTGAACTTTACCTGCGTTATATTATAGATACCATTAGTTTAGAATTAATAAATTACGTTTACATTAACTGAAAACATCAGTTTAGAAATTGATATGAATGTTATTCAAATGGATTGATGTTAAAACAATTTGTGTATCTATATCACTACCCACCAAGTTCATGATTTTCGATATTCTACTTGTGTTTGGTTTATTCATTTCTTCCTTTGCACTGCGTTTACAAAGACAAAAATATACATATTTTTTATAATTTTAACATTTTAAATAATTAATTCGCAGTCAATATTTATTCTGGCAATACCATCACTGATTGCCCACACTTCAGTTCAGCGATTGATACAGCTGTACCTCTTGTAAGTTGGTGGTTCTCAAAGGAAAGACACCCGAGAATGCATTTGTCTACCGGGAAAGTGCAACAAAGCCTCTCAGCCAGGACATAGAGGTACGCAGGATGAAATCTGCAGGACATGTACTCAGAATGTCACCAGAACGTGCACCTAAGATAGCAATGACAACCTGACGGAAGAAGGAAAAGAGGCCGACCAAAACTCATATGAAGGTGAACATTCCAGAAGGATTTGGAAGCCCGGGACGCGAACCTATCGAGGGTGGAAGACGGTGCACATGACCGAACAGAATGGTGAAAGCTTGTTGACCAATGAACTCAACAAGATAGTAACAAAAATAAAAGTGAGACAAAAGGGGTGAACTTTGCCCAAAATAACGAAAAATAGGAATAACTAGAGCAAGTGCAGACCTGTCGTGTCCCTGTCACACGGGAGGCTTGGTCCCCCAACGCAGCCCGTTCCACAAGGCAATATTGCACCAAGAACCCGTAGCCCCCACGGGAGGCGTGGCCTGGCCAGGGCCAGCGGATGGGGGCGAGGCCAGCGGGTGGGGCTGAGGGGAGCGAGTGGAGCCGAGGCAGGCCCTCCCCACTCCCTGCCTTGTGCCCAAACACCAGGATCATGCGACTAAAACGCAACCAGAACTTGACCAGCAGCCCCTTCAGATATTGGTACAGGGGCAGCAACCTCACACACTCCATATACACGTGGAACACAGTCTCTACCTCGCCACAGAAATACAGGCTCTCTCTCTCTCTCTCTCTCTGCCTCTCTCTCTATATATATTCTCTCTCTCTCTCTATCCCTCTCTCTCTCTCTCTCTCTATCTCTATATCTCTCTACATCTCTCTACATCTCTCTCTCTCTATATATATTCTCTATCTCTTCCTCTCACTATCTCTCTATCCCTCTCTCTCCCTCTCTGTATCTCTCTCGCTCTACCTCTCTCTCTCTCTCTCTCTAGCTCTCTCTCTCTCCCTCAACCTCTCCTGCTGTGGTTACCGTTGGCAACATCCCGTTGTGATGTCATTGTCGCACTCGGCAGCTTTTGATTGGTGGCCCGTGAGTGGCATTGTGACATCATCACTGAAGGTCCTGGAAAAAGTCTCTCTGTCTGAAGCTGTTTTTTCTCTCTCTCTCTCCCTCTCTCACTATCTCTCTCTCCCTCCCCTCTCACTCTTTCTCTCTCACTATCACCCTCTCTCTCTCTCTGTCTCTGTCTCTCAGTCTCTCTCTGTCTTTCTCTGTCTGTCTCTCTCTCTCTCTCTCTCTCTCCCTCTCTCTGTCTCTCCCTGTCTCTCTCTCTCTGGCTCTCTCTCTCTTTATCTCTCTCTCACACACTCTCTCACTCTCTTTATCTCTCTCACACTCTCTCTCACTCTTTCTTTATTTCTCTCTATCTCGATCTCTACTCTCTCTCTCTCTCTATCCCCCTCTCTCTCTCTCTCTCTATCTCTATATCTCTCTACATCTCTCTACATCTCTCTCTCTCTATATATATTCTCTATCTCTTCCTCTCACTATCTCTCTATCCCTCTCTCTCCCTCTCTGTATCTCTCTCGCTCTACCTCTCTCTCTCTCTCTCTAGCTCTCTCTCTCTCCCTCAACCTCTCCTGCTGTGGTTACCGTTGGCAACGTCCTGTTGTGATGTCATTGTCGCACTCGGCAGCTTTTGATTGGTGGACCGTGAGTGGCATTGTGACATCATCACTGAAGGTCCTGGAAAAAGTCTCTCTGTCTGAAGCTGTTTTCTCTCTCTCTCTCTCTCTCACTATCTCTCTCTCCCTCCCCTCTCACTCTTTCTCTCTCACTATCACCCTCTCTCTCTCTCTGTCTCTGTCTCTCTGTCTCTCTGTCTCTCTCTGTCTGTCTCTCTCTCTCTCTCTCTCCCTCTCTCTGTCTCTCTCTGGCTCTCTCTCTCTTTATCTCTCTCACACACTCTCTCACTCTCTCTCTTTATCTCTCTCACACTCTCTCTCACTCTTTCTTTATTTCTCTCTATCTCGATCTCTACTCTCTCTCTCTCTCTCTCTCTCTCTCTTTTCTTTCCAAGGACTTTATTCAGCAATTACACATTACAGCATGCCCAAAGTACATAAACATTCAATGGTTACAATACATGAAGCAGACATTATAATACAATTGTGCAATCAATATTAACAATGCTCTCGAGCCCCCGCGGCGACCAGCGTTCACGGAAGGCCTCCAGAGTCCCCATGGACACCGCGTGTTCCCTCTTCAGGGACTCGCGAGCATGGACATAGGCCTGGCGGAGGGGCAGGCAGCCGACTCTGATGTGACCATCGACCGCCCGCTGCCTGGACCCACGAATGGCCATCTTTGCCAGGCCCTGGTGCAAACCGACAGGGAGATCTCACCCCCCCCCGATCGGCCCTCCCCACTCCCTGCCTTGTGCCCAAACGACCAAGATCGTGGGACTAAAATGCAACCAGAACCTGAGGAGCAGCCCCTTCAGATATTGGTACATTGGCAGCAACCTCTCACATTCCATATACACGTGGAACACGGTCTCTACCTCGCCAATACAGGTGGCCGGCGAGCCCTTGAACCAACTCAAAAGTTTATTACACGCCACGGCTGTGTGCAACACTCTCCACCCCAGCCCCCCCAAAGGAAGACACAATCTTCTCAATCAATATTGCTCAGCAGAGCAGTCACCTCCTGAAGTAGACACGCCTGCATCTTGCCGGTGCTGGGGGCGTACACGTTAATGAAATGTAACGGCATCCCATCCAGGCTCACGGCCAGATAGAGCAAATGGCCTGGCACAACTTCCTGCACCTTCAGGATCTCTGGCTGGAAAGTCGGGGCCAACAGGAAAGCCACCCCACTCGAATTAGTGCTGAGGTGGCACATGTAAACCCCTCCTCCCCACTCCAGTCGCCAGATGGGTTCATCACTGACAACAGTATGCCTCTCTTGCAGAAAACGCACTGCATATTTCCCCTCTCTGAGGACTGACAGATGTCATCTACAAAAGTCCCCCCTTCCACCATTTATATTTAGGTTAGCAACTGTGATCTTCATGTTGAAAACACACTGGGGGGTTTTCCATGCACTCCTCACCCCTCTCTCTTAGGAACTTCAAAACGTTCCTGAACTGACTCTTCTCAGACTTGCAAAGACCACTCTCTTTACTGCCAAGGATAGTATCGAGTGACCTGATAAGCGCCGGCAGGTCAGGCCAATGCCTTCCAGCTGACTCGAATCTGGTCCTAGGGCACATGTTTGTTTTCAGAAACTGCCGAATCTCCCAGATAACATCCTTCGAGACACAGCACTGGAATCCGGGCAATCCGCCAACCCACTAACACCTGAAGCAACAACTTCCTCCTCACTACGCTCAGGGTCATCGTCTGAGTTCGGAGGACTGCAGCAAGCTGCCAGCTCGCTCACCCCACTGCGCAAGCTGGACACAACATGCTCCCCCTCCTCCAGCATGATTCTACCCCCAGGATCAATGTTGAGGGAGGGCCCCGATACCTCTGACAATGATGAGCCATCCGGTGAGAGGCCAGGCTCCTGCACTCTCCCACTACCCCCTACATCTGGGCCTGGGGGAGAAACACCAAGAGGCACCCCCAGGGCCCATGGTGCCCAGGCAACCCCGGAATCCGAATGAGGGTCACAACCTGAAACAGCCCCGTCCCCCTCCGCACCCAGGATACCCGCTCCAACGGCAACACCGAGAGACTCCAACCTCCACCAGCAGGGGAGAAATCTCACTATGGCCCACAGAAGGAGCTGGTGTTTCTGAAGTCTCCCCTACTACCTCTGCCAGTGAGGCAGCAGACCCCTCAGCAACCCTAGTGGTTCTAATGTGGAGCACAGGCTGGGAAACTGCCCCTACTCCCGAGACTCCCCCTTTGAATTGTCTCTGCTCATCCTCCGTCCCAGGGGACACATTTCCAGGGGAGCCAACCCGAATAACTGATGCAATAACACCCTCCGAAGACCCCTGAACCGAAGGGACAATCTCCGACCCAGAGGACACTAGTCCTAGGCCACCGGCCTCGACAGGGGTGGAAGGTCTCGAGGTCGGCTGCCCCGACTTTGGGCCCAGGGCCTTGCTCTCCCTCACCGGGCCCACGCCTTCTTTTAGTCCCGCTGACGTGCGGCACTGCAGTAACCTCCATAGAGGAAGGGTCCTCCTCCTCCACACTACCAGCTACCTCTTTTCCCCCACCAAGTTCAATCTCCCCAGCTCCCCTCTGAACCTCCCGTGCCCGCTTCTGAACCTCCTCAGCTCCTTGCTGCATCCCGCCAGGTACCTCTTGGACCTTTCCGGGGCCAACACGCACCGTATGGGTGGGTTCAGCAACCCTAGTGGCTCTAATGTGGAGCACAGGCTGGGAAACCGCCCCTACTCCCGAGACTCCCCCTTTGAATTGTCTCTGCTCATCCTCCGTCCCAGGGGCTGGGCTTCTTCTTCTCCTGCACCTGCTATTCCTCCTCCTCCCCCTTGCCCTTCCCTTGCGCCTCGCCATCAACCACCGCCACAGGTTTGGGACGTGCGGGGCGGGGGGCAGCACAGACCTGGGCCGCCCAGGACGAGCTGGTAGCCCCAGCTGGGCCAGCAATGCATTTCCCTAGCCGCTGCGTTGGGTCGAAGGGCCGAATGGCCTACTCTTACACCTATTTCTCACATCAGCCCGGCGATTGGGACAATCCCTACGGAAATGTCCAAAATCTTTGCACACATGACACCGTGCCTCTCCCCAACTCGGTAGGGGGTCACCATCATACTCCACAACGAAGCTCCCCTCCGCGCCAACCCCCACTCCCACCTTCATGAACACCCGCCTCATGAAACTCAAGATCCCTTTGAGACACGGGTCACTCCATGGCTGCATGAGCCTAGTCAGCCTAGACCGTAACTCCCCAATCTTAGCCAGGTGTGATTTAGATCAAAGTAACATTAGCAAATTTGCAGATGACACAAAGCAGGGTGGCAGTGTGAACTGTGAGGAGGATGCTATGAGAGTGCAGAATGACTTGGACAGGTTGGCAGATGCATGGCAGTTGAAGTGTAATGTGGATGTGAGGTTATTCACGGATGAAAGCGGCCGAAGGGCCTGTCTCTGCGTACGGCGACCACCGACGCTGTCCGTGTGTAGTTTGCATGCTCCCCCCCCCTCCCATGGTGCACCAGATGCGGGTCGGGGTAGGGGAGATGAGCTCAGCCTTCCAACCTCAATCCGAACTCAGCCTTCCTCCCGTGCATCCTAGCCCCGACGGGCCGAGTGCTGCTGCATTCCTCCCCAGACAACTGAGGGGAAAACACAGAAGAAGCATCTTCAAGCCCCCCGAATCCCTCAGGGATGCCCCTGCCCTTCCCTTGAAGTCAAGCCGTCACAATTATGCTCGATCAGTTAGCATTATTGTTTTTTTAATATATCTATATTACTAAAAGTAAGATCTTGACTGCTTTTGGCTCGCTGTGCTTTGATTTCCGAGAGAACGCTGCCACCTACGGCCATTATTTTTGGCCACCTCGCTCAGAGCCCCCCTCCGCCGACCTGGACCAGAGGATTTTTACCATCGATGAAAGATCAG
>JAXLNO010005625.1:0-116079 GCA_038087875.1 Malacoraja senta
GTCACATGGGTGTGGTGTTGTCAGGTACCTGCAGTGCCCCCCCCTCCCCCCACCCACTTCCCCTCCCCACCTCTCCCCCCTCTAGCCCCAACAGACCTGTGGTGGGGTCCGCACACAACACAGATCAACACCAGGCTCGAGATTGTTGGGGAGAGAGAAGGGGGGAGAGAGAGAGGGAGGGGAGAGAGAGAGAGAGAAGAGGGGAGAGAGAGAGAGAAGAGGGGAGAGAGAGAAGGGGGGAGGGAGAGAAGGGGGTGAGAGAGAGAAGGGGGGGAGAGAGAAGGGGGGAGAGAGAAGGGGGGGGAGAGAAGGGGGAGAGAGAGAAGGGGGGAGAGAGAAGGGGGGAGAGAGAAGGGGGGGGAGAGAGAAGGGGGGGAGAGAGAAGTGGGGGAGAGAGAAGGGGGGGAGAGAGAAGGGGGGGAGAGAGGAGGGGGGAGAGAGAAGGGGGGAGAGAGAAGGGGGGAGAGAGAAGGGGGTGAGAGAGAAGGGGGTGAGAGAGAAGGGGGTGAGAGAGAAGGGGGGGAGAGAGAAGGGTGGAGAGAGAAGGGAGGGAAAGAAGGGGGGGAGAGGGAAGAGGTGGAGAGGGATACATAAATACATAGAAAATAGGTGCAGGAGTAGGCCATTCGGCCCTTCGAGCCTGCACCGCCATTCAATATGATCATGGCTGATCATCCAACTCAGTATCCCGTTCCTGCCTTCTCTCCATACCCCTGATCCCTTTAGCCACAAGGGCCACATCTAACTCCCTCTTAAATATAGCCAATGAACTGGCCTCAACTACCCTCTGTGGCAGAGAGTTCCAGAGATTCACCACTCTCTGTGTGAAAAAGTTTTTCCTCATCTCGGTCTTAAAGGATTCCCCCCTTATCCTTAAGCTGTGACCCCTTGTCCTGGACTTCCCCAACATCGGGAACAATCTTCCTGCATCTAGTCTGTCCAACCCCATAAGAATTTTGTACGTTTCTATAAGATCCCCTCTCAATCTCCTAAATTCTAGCGAGTATAAGCCAAGTCTATCCAGTCTTTCTTCATATGAAAGTCCTGACTTCCCAGGAATCAGTCTGGTGAACCTTCTCTGCACTCCCTCTATGGCTATAATGTCCTTCCTCAGATTTGGAGACCAAAACTGTACGCAATACTCCAGGTGTGGTCTCACCAAGACCCTGTACAACTGCAGTAGAACCTCCCTGCTCCTATACTCAAATCCTCTTGCTATGAAGGCCAACATACCATTCGCTTTCTTCACTGCCTGCTGCACCTGCATGCCTACTTTCAATGACTGGTGTACCATGACACCCAGGTCTCGCTGCATCTCCCCATTTCCTAATCGGCCACCATTTAGATAATAGTCTGCCTTCCCGTTTTTGCCACCAAAGTGGATAACCTCACATTTATCCACATTATACTGCATCTGCCAAACATTTGCCCACTCACCCAGCCTATCCAAGTCACCTTGCAGTCTCCTGGCATCCTCCTCACAGCTAACACTGCCCCCCAGCTTAGTGTCATCCGCAAACTTGGAGATGTTGCTTTCAATTCCCTCGTCCAGATCATTAATATAAATTGTAAATAGCTGGGGTCCCAGCACTGAGCCTTGCGGTACCCCACTAGTCACTGCCTGCCATTGTGAAAAGGACCCGTTTACTCCTACTCTTTGCTTCCTGATTGCCAGCCATTTCTCTATCCACATCAATACTGATGGGGGGGGGGAGTAGGATGGGGGCGAGTAGGATGGGGGGGAGCAGGATGGGGGGGAGGAGGTTGGGGGGGGAAGGATGGGGGGGAGAAGGAAGGGGGGGAGAGGGAAGGGGGGGAGAAGGAAGGGGGGGAGAGGGAAGGGGGGGAGAGGGAAGGGGGGAGAGGGAAGGGGGGAGAGGGAAGGGGGGGAGAGGGAAGGGGGGGAGAGGGAAGGGGGGAAGAGGGAAGGGGGGAGACGGAAGGGAGGGGAGAGGGAAGGGGAGGGGAGAGGGAAGGAGTGGAGAGGGAAAGGGGAAGAGGGAAGGGGGAGAGGGAAGGGGGGGTGAGGGAAGGGGGGAGAGGGAAGGCGGAGAGGGAAGGGGGGAGAGGGAAGGGGGAGAGGGAAGGGGGACAGAGGGAAGGGGGAGAGGGAAGGGGGGAGAGGGAAGGGGGGCAGAGGGAAGGGGGGCAGAGGGAAGGGGGGCAGAGGGAAGGGGGTGAGAGGGAAGGGGGGAGAGGGAAGGGGGGAGAGGGAAGGGGGGAGAGGGAAGGGGGGGAGAGGGAAGGGGGGGAGAGGGAAGGCGGGGAGAGGGAAGGGGGGAGAGGGAAGGGGGAAGAGAGGGAAGGGGGGGGAGATGTGCAGCCTCTGTTGTTCCCTGCTGTCCCGCGGGTCCCGGGGAGTTTCTCCCTCCTCGGATTGGTCCGAGTTCTCGTCCTCCAGGGACTGGTAACCTTTGACCTTGTGTCAGGGATCATAGGTCAATCCCTGTAAACCTCCTCTGGACCCTCTCTCCAGAGCCTGCACATCCTTCCTCAGATACGGGGCCCAAAACTTCTCACAATATTCCAAATGCTGCCTGACCAGCGCCTTGTAGAGTCTCAACGTTACATCCCACCTTGTAGAGTCTCAACGTTACATCCCACCTTGTAGAGCCTCAATGTTACATACCACCTTGTAGAGTCTCAACGTTACATACCACCTTGTAGTCACCATTACATCCCACCTTGTAGAGTCTCCAATACATCCCTGTTGTACACAAGCCCTCTGTAAATAAATGCCAGCATTGAGTTTGCTTTTGTTGCTACTGATTCGACCGCAGAGGAACATTTTGGGAATCCTGCACCAGTTACACCTCTGATTTCCCAATTCTGTCCCCATTTACAAAATAGTCTGCGCCTTTATTCCTGCGACCAGCATGCACGACTCCACACTTTGCTGCACCATGTTCCACCTGCCACTTCTCTGGCGCGGAGGGAGGAAGGGAGGGAAGGAGGGAGGGAGTGTGTGAGGGGACGGGGCGGGAGGGGGAGGGAGTGTGTGAGGGGGAGGGGGGGAGGGGGGAGGAGGGGGTAGGAGGGGAGTCTCTGGACGTGTCCATGAGGCTGTAACTGGAACATCGATCAGATGGGCAAGTCTACAAAACCTTCACCTCACTGTCGTACAGCACAGAAATCTGGCCCTTTGGTCACTGCAGCCATCGCACTGGTCACTGATCTCTGGATCCAGGCTGTTTCTGCAGAGGCGAGGGTTTGAATCCCACCACTGCCCACTGTGTGTGGGTCAACCACACCACTCTGGCCACTGCACCCGCACACTGGGCAGTGGTGGGATTCAAACACTCGCCTCTGCGGAAACTGAGCCTGGATCCAGAGATCGGTGTGTGGCTGCAATGACCAGTGTGTGGCCGCGGTGACCAGTGTGTGGCCGCAGTGACCAGTGTGTGGCCGCAGTGACCAGTGTGTGGCCGCAGTGACCAGTGTGCGGCCGCGGTGACCAGTATGTGGCCGCAGTGACCAGTATGTGGCCGCAGTGACCAGTGTGTGGCCGCAGTGAGCAGTGTGTGGCCGCAGTGACCAGTGTGTGGCCGCAGTGACCAGTGTGTGGCCGCAGTGACCAGTGTGTGGCCGCAGTGACCAGTGTGTGGCCGCAGTGACCAGTGTGTGGGTGCAGTGACCGCAGTGACCAGTGTGTGGCCGCAGTGACCATGGCTGATCATCCCCAATCAGTACCCCGTTCCTGCCTTCTCCCCATATCCCCTGACTCCACTATTTTTAAGAGCCATATATATCATCCTTCTAAATTCCAGAGTGTACAAGCCCAGCCGCTCCATTCTCTCAGCATATGAGAGTCCCGCCATCCCGGGAATTAACCTTGTAAACCTACGCTGGGCTCCCTCAATAGCAAGAATGTCCTTCCTCAAATTAGGGGACCAAAACTGCACACAATACTCCAGGTGCGGTCTCACTAGGGCCCTGTACAACTGCAGAAGGACCTCTTTGCTCCTATACTCAACCCTCTTGTTATAAAGGCCAACATGCCATTGGCTTTCTTCACTGCCTGCTGTACCTGCATGCTTACTTTCAGTGACTGATGAACAAGGACCCCCAGAACCCGTTGTACTTCCCCATTTCACACAAAAGGTTAACAACTAGTTCACGTTAACTTTCCTCAACCAAGTACAATGTAGATCCACTTTAAATTCCTCGCTGTCTTCTTAATCATAACAATTAGTCATCAATGAAAACCAGTCTTCATAAAGTGCCCCAATTAAAACACAATTGGACATCTATCCAGGAGACAAATTCATTCTTGCCACTGCCTTCATGAAGTAAATGGAACCACACCCAGAAATCAGTCTGAGGCTCCCAACCCAAAATCTCACCTATCCATGTTCTCCACAGATGCTGCCTGACCCGCTGAGTTACTCCAGCCCTTTGTGTCTTGTTTTGTAAACCAGCACCTGCAGTTCCTTGATTTTCATCCCAAATCTTCCCTGGTTTCAGGGCTTTTACTAAATTTGGTATCTGTGCAATGGGTGCATTACGGGGAAAGGTAAAGGGTCACAGAGCAACAAAGACCCATTTTGCAGTAAAGAGCACAATATCTAATTTGTAGACAGCGCTCCCAATGTGCAGTGAATTCACTAACAGGTCGCTCCAATTTGTGGTCAACACTCCCACCGTGTGGTGATCCACCGCACTGCAGGCCCGTCCAATTTGTGGTCAACACTCCCACCGTGTGGATTAAGACAGAACTGCAGAAGCTGGAAAAATCGAAGGTGGACAAAAATGCTGGAGTAACTCAGCGGGTGAGGCAGCATCTATGGAGAGAAGGAATAGGTGTCGTTTCAGGTCGAGACCCTTCTTCAGACTGAAGTTCGGGTGGGGGTGCGGGAAAAAGGACGGAAAAGGCAGAGACAATAGGCTGTGGGAGAGCTGGGAAGGGGAAGGAGGGAGAAACCACTGAAATTGGAGAATGGGAAGATGAGGCCAGTGGTGTGATCCCGTTGGAGGTGGCAATAATGTTGGAGGATTATCTGTTGTATGTGACGGCTGGTAGGATGGAAGGTGAGGACATGGGGGACTGTGTCCTTGTTACGAGTAGGGGGGTGGGGAGTAAGAGCAGAGCTGCGGGATATAGAGAAGACTATGATAAGAGTGCTGGAGAAACTCAGCAGGTCAGGCATCATCTCTGGAGGAAAAGGATGGGTGATATTTTGGGTAAGAACCCTTCTTCTATTCCATCCCAAAAACACTTGTTTCTCCAGAGATGCTGCCTGACCCACTCAGTCACTCCAGCAATGTGTCTATCTTTGGTATAAACCAGCATCTACAGGTCTTGGTTTCTACATTTTACATCAGCCAGATTCAATTTCAGTTGTGATAAGGTTAGGGTATCATCACTTTAGTAAAGATACATCCTTTTATTCTGACACTGTGCCCTCTGGTCCGAGACTCTCCCGCTAGTAGAAACATCCTTTTAGTTCGTAGATACAGCACAGAATCAGCACAATTCCAGTTGCACCAGAAAAAAATAATCATTAAAAACCCTGGACACTTCAAAGTACAACAATTGAAAGGAAAAGTCAGCAGAATTAATCAAAGAAGCAAACACAATTCAGTAGAGAGCGATAGTGTTCTCACCGACCTCATGCCCTGGAGATGTAGATGCACATCAGACACAAGGGGAGACTCCTTGTTTCTACCCTGAGCACTGCTCCCATCCACAGCCCAGGACCACTGCTCCCATCCACAGCCCAGGACCACTGCTCCCATCCACAGCCCAGGACCACTGCTCCCATCCACAGCCCAGGACCACTGCTCCCATCCACAGCCCAGGACCACTGCTCCCATCCACAGCCCAGGACCACTGCTCCCATCCACAGCCCAGGACCACTGCTCCCATCCACAGCCCAGGACCACTGCTCCCATCCACAGCCCAGGACCACTGCTCCCATCCACAGCCCAGGACCACTGCTCCCATCCACAGCCCAGGACCACTGCTCACATCCACAGCCCAGGACCACTGCTCCCATCCACAGCCCTGGACCACTGCTCCCATCCACAGCCCAGGACCACTGCACTCAGACACTCCCACAACTCCCCCTTTTATACACAGCAGCTGACAATTTTCTAATCAGCTTCAATCAAGCTGATTACCACATTACCCCTTCGCCCACCAGTGGCTAATCAATGTTTGTTGCACACATCATGATATCCACCTGGGGCAGTGTTTGTCTGCAGGACAATAATTGCCCTCCGACTTGTTGCTTTTTACACAAAGTGGCTGCTTGCATTTCCATAAGTCAGAGACGACACACAGAAACAGAATTAGGCCTTCGGCCCATCGAGTCTACCCCATCATTCAATCATGGCTGATCTATCTCTCCCTCCTAACCCCATTCTCCTGCCTTCTCCCCATAACACCTGACACCCGCACTCATCAACAATCTACCTATCTCTGCCTTAAATATATCCACTGACTTGTGGCCTCCACCGCCATCTGTGGCAATGAATCCCACAGATTCACCACCCTCTGGCTAAAGAATTTCCTCCTCATCTCCTTCCTAAAGGAAAGTCCTTTAAATCTGAGGCTGTGCCCTCTGGTCCTAGACTCTCCCACTAGTGGAAACATCCTCTCCACATCCACTCTATCCGGGCCTTTCACTGTTTGGTGACGTTTCAATGCCCCCCCCCAATCTTCTAAACTCCAGCGAGTACAGGCCCAGCGCCGACAAACGCTCATCGTACGTTCACCCACTCGTTCCTGGGATCGTTCTTGTAAACGCTAACTCTTTTGTCTTGCTGATGTTGAGGGATGGATTGTTATCCTGACCATAGGTGCAGGAGTGGGCCATTCGGCCCTTCAGGACAGAAGGTTCTCAATGTCTTTCCCATATTCTATCTCATCGTTGCTGCTCATGTGGCTGAAATAATGTTCTGACCAGTGGACGGACGTCTGGATCCCACTGGCCTGAGACCCGGCCACAAGTTGTGGGTGGCAAGGTCATGACCCCGAGGGTCATTGGTGTCAAGGGTCACTGTGGAGGGAATGTTCTGACCAATTCTAACGTCTGAGAAGTGAATAGTGGTGGTTTGTTAATTCATCATGGCTGACGCAGGTGGGCTCACTTCTGACTAGACTTTACTGTGGACATTTAAACAGGAAAAGTAAACTTTCTTTATTAACAATGAATGACCCAGAGAAAGGAGAATGTTACTCTTGGAAGTTCATAGTCACAGCATGGAAACAGGCCCTTCCTTCGGCCCAACTTGCCCACCCCGACCAACATGCTCCATCTACACTTGTCCCACCCCGACCAACATGCCCCATCTACACTAGTCCCACCTGCCCGCGTTTGGCCCATATCCCTCCAAACCTGTCCTATCCAAGTGTCTCTTAAACATTGTGATAGTCCCAGCCTCAACTACCTCCTCCAGCAGCTCATTCCATACACCCACCACCCTCTGTGTGGAAAAGTTGCCCCTCAGATTGACATTATTAATGTGAACCATTTGTGCACAACTCTGCTGGTGTGAGTAATAAATGAAATGATAGACAGCAAAAATACACAGTTGTGCAGCGGTAGAGTTGCTGCCTCACAGCGCCAGAGACCCGGGTTCCATCCTGAATACGGGAGCTGTCTGTACGGAGTTTGCACGTTCTCCCCGTGATCTGCGTGGGTTTTCTCCGGGTGCTCCGGTTTCCTTCCGCATTCGAAAGACCTGCTGGTTTGTAGGTTAATTGGCTTCTGTAAAATTGTCCCTAATGTGTGTAGGATGGAGTTAGTGTACGGGGTGATCACTGGTCGGCGATGACTCGATGTGCCGAAGGGCCTGTTTCCGCGCAGTATCCCTAAAATCTAAACAATACCCGGTGACTTGGCCTCCACCGCCCTCTGTGACTAGCTTCGATAGGCATGGCTGTGTGTTTCTGTGCTGTGGGACTGATGGGGCTCAACAGGGTAGTAGTTTGATGCTTCAGCCTGCAGCAACCCAGGAGAACTGTGTTCCAGATGCTTCATTAGTTTGTTGTTCTGCACATCGATCGGGAGACGATGAAATCTCCCGTTCACATGCAGCCGCCAGAGCAAACAGTGTACATACAGTGATGACAATCGCAACAAATGCAATATCCAGTGCAGAACAGTGCAAGATTGTGTTGCAGAAAGCCCGGGGTTGCACGGACGAGAGGGGCCGAAGGGCCTGTCGCCGGGCAGGGTGACCACCGACGCTGTCCGTGTGTAGTTTGCTCGCTTCCCCTCCGTGGTGGACCGGATGCGGGTCGGGGCAGGGGAGACGAGCTCAGCCTTCCAAGCCTCAATCCAAGCTCAGCCTTCCTCCCGCGCATCCTAGCCCCGACGGGCCGAGTGCCGCCGCCTTCTTCCCCGGACAACAACCGAGGGGAAAAACACAGACGAAACCTCTTCCAACCACCCGAATCCCTCAGGGATTGTCCCTGTCCTGTCCTGTCTTTGAAATCAAGCCGTCACAATTGTGCACGATCAGTCAGCATTATCCTTTTTTTTAATATATAGACAAAAGCTGATCAAGTTCAAGTTGGAATTTATTGTCACATGCACCAATTATGGTACAGTGATATTTGAGTTACCATACAGCCATACTGAGTAAAAAGCAACAAGACACACAGCCAGATAAAATAAAATCTAACATAAACATCCACACAGCGGAATCACATTGAATGGCGGTGATGGCTGGAAGGGCCAAAGTTCTCACCACGGATGGCTGACTGCTGAGTACTACCGGCACTTTGGAGGGGAATGGACAGGTGACGTGTCGGGTCTGGACCCTTCTTTGGACTGATGGAGTCGGGGGAGAAAGCTGGAATAAAGAGATGCGGTTGGGACAGACTCCAGGACTTGATTAGGAGGGGGAAGTTTCCTTAATTTGAAGAATTCAATGTTCATATCATTGGGCGGTAAGCTATGAGGTGCTGTTCCTCCAGTTTGCGTGTCTACTCACTCTGGCAATGGAGGAGGCCCAGGACAGAAACATCAGTGTGGGAGTAGAAAAGGGAGTTAAAATGGTTGGGAACCGGGAGATCCAGTTCTGACCTTCTCCATAATTATATTGAAACTAATGGTATTGTGATCACTGGACCCAAAGGGCTCCCCAACACATACCTCCGTCAACTGACCTGTCTCATTTCCTAACAGGAGGTCCAGCACTGCCCCTTCTCCAGTAGGTACCTCTATGTATTGCTGCAAAAAACTATCCTGCACACATTTTACAAACTCCAAACCATCCAGCCCTTTTACAGAATATGTTTCTCAGTCTATGTGACCCGTTAATCCCTACTCTGTGTTTCCTGTCTGCCAACCAATTTTCTATCCATGTCAGCACTCTACCCCCAATACCTTATGCCCTAAATTACCTACATGCTTACTTTCAGTCACTGAGGAACAAGGACCCCCAGATCCCGCTGTACCTCCGCATTTCCCAACTTGACACCATTTAGATAATAATCTACCTCACATTTATCCACATTAAACCGCATCTGCCATGCATCTGCCCACTCCCCCAAACTGTCCAAGTCACCCTGCATTCTCATAGCATCCTCCTCACAGTTCACTGCCACCCAGCTTTGTGTCATCTGCAAATTTGCTAATGTTACTTTTAAATCTCTTCATTGATGTATATGGTAAATAGCTGCGGTCCCAGCACCGAGCCTTGCGGCACCCCACTAGTCACTGCCTGCCATTCTGAAAGGGACCCGTTAATCCCTACTCTGTGTTTCCTGTCTGCCAACCACTTCTCCATCCATGTCAGCACTCTACCCCCAATACCATGTGCCCGAATTTTGGCCACTAATTTCCTATGTGGGACCTTATCAAATGCTTTCTGAAAGTCCAGGTACACTACATCCACTGGCTCTCCCTTGTCCATTTTCCTAGTTGCATCCTCAAAAAATTCCAGATTAGTCAAGCATGATTTCCCCTTCGTAAATCCATGCTGACTCGGACCGATCCTGTTACTGCTATCCAAATGTTCGGCTATTTCATCTTTTCTAATTGACTCCAGCATTTTCCCCACCACCGATGTCAGGCTAACTGGTCTATAATTCCGTTTTCTCTCTCCCGCCTTTCTTAAAAAGTGGGGTAACATTAGCTACCCTCCAATCCTGGATCTATGGAACATAGGAAAATGATCACCAATGCGTCCACAATTTCTAGAGCCACTTCCTTAAATACTCTGGGATGCAGACCATCAGGCCCAGGGGATTTATCATCCTTCAGTCCCATCAGTCTATCCAACACCATTCCTGCTTAATATGGATTTCCTTCAGTTCCTCCGTCACCCCAGAGCCTCTGGCCACTAGTACATCAGGAAGATTGTTTGTGTCCTCCTTAGTGAAGACGGATCCAAAGTACCTGTTCAACTCATCTGCCATTTCCTTGTTCCCCATAATAAATTCACCTTTTTCAGTCTTCAAGAGTCCAACTTTGGTCTTAACTAATGTTTTCCTCTTCACAAACGTAAAGAAGGAACAGCAGATGCCGGGTTACAAAGAGAGACACAGTCTCCTGGAGTAACTTGCACATCTGGAGAGCATGGACAGGCAACATTCTAGGTCAGGACCCTTCTTCAGACTGCTTGGTGTGGGGGGTGAAGAAAGTTGGAAAGGAGAGGAGGGAGTGGTCGCCTTAGATTCCCTTCCCTCTACAGACGCGGCCTGACCTACTGAGTTCCTCCACTGCTTTAGAGGGAAATGACAGACGACGTTTTGAGTCAGGACCCTTCTTCAGACTGAGTGGAGAGGGTGGGGGGAGGAAGCTGGAAAAGAGAGATGGGGGCTGGACAAAGCCTGGCAAGTGACAGGTGGGCACAAAATGCTGGAGTAACTCAGCGGGACAGGCAGCATCTCTAGAGAGAAGGAATGAGTGACGTTTCAGGTTGAGACCCTTCTTCAGAAGTGATAGGTGGATATAGGTGAGGGAGACAGAAGATACTGCAGATGCTGGAATTTTGCATAGAACACAATTTAGTTAGATGCACAGAATCTCTTGCCCATAGTGGGGGGATCGAGGACCAGAGGACATGGGTTCAAGGTGAAGGGAAAAAGATTTAAAAGGAAACTGAGGGGTAACCTTTTCACACAGAGGGTGGTGGGAGTATGGAACAAACTGTCAGAGGAGGTAGTTGAGCCTGTGACTATCCCAAGAAACAGTTAGACAGTTACATGGATAGGACAAGTTTGGAGGGATATGGACCAAACACAGGCAGGTGGGTCTAGTGTAGCTGGGACAAGTTAGTCGGTGTGGGCAAGTTCGGCCGAAGGGCCTGTTTCCACACTGTATCACTCTATGACTAACACAGAGTGCTGGAGTAACTCAGCGGGTCAGGCAGCATCTGTGGAGAACATGGATAGGTGACATTCACAGAGTGCTGGAGTAACTCAGCGGGTCAGGCAGCATCTCTGGAGAACATGGATAGGTGACATTTCAGAGTGCTGGAGTAACTCAGCGGGACAGGCAGCATCTCTGGAGACAAGGAATGGGTGATGTTTCAGGTCGACACTGAAGATGGGTCTCGACCCTGAAACGTTACCCATTCCTTCCAGCATTTTGTGTCTACCTAAACAGCCCCTATCTATCCACGTGGCGGTGTGCCAGCAGGCTGGAGGAGAGGGCAAAGGGCTTGCTGCAGAGCAGGCAAGTGAAGGGGCGCTGGCCGGTGTGGACTCATCGGTGCTCCAGCAGGCGGTCAAGGCGGGTGAAACCCTTGCCACACTCAGCGCACACATGTCTCTCTCCGGTTTGTATCAACTGGTGCTCCCGCAGCCCCCGTGGTCTCTTGTCGCAGTGGGAGCAGCTACTCGCCGGTGTGGGTCCGCCGGTGCTGCCGCAACCCCCGTGAGCTGTCAAACTCCTCACCGCAGTACGGGCAGTCGTAGGGCTGGCCACTGGTGTGCACGCACTGGTGAGACAGGGCGTGGGAGGCCATGGTAAAGCACTCTCCACACACCCGGCTGGGGACGGGACGGTCGCCGATGTGCACCCGCTGGTGGGACAGCAGTCTGGTGGAGCTGGCGAAGCCCTTGCCGCACTGGGCACAGGTGTATGGGTGCTCGCTGGTGTGGGTGCGCTGGTGCCTCAGCAGGGTGGTGGAGAGGGTGAAGCCCTTGCTGCACTGGGCACAGGGGAAGGGGCGCTCGCCGGTGTGGGTGCGCTGGTGGGACAGCAGGTTACTGGACTGGGTGAAGCCCTTGCCGCAGTAGCTGCAGGTGTAGGGACGCTCGCCGGTGTGGTTGCGCTGGTGGGACAGCAGGTTACCGGACTGGGTGAAGCCCTTGCCGCAGTAGCTGCAGGTGTAGGGACTCTCGCCGGTGTGGGTGCGCTGGTGGGTCAGCAGGTTGCTGGACTGGGTGAAGCCCTTGCCGCAGTAGCTGCAGGTGTAGGGATGCTCGCCGGTGTGGTTGCGCTGGTGGGACAGCAGGTTACCGGACTGGGTGAAGCCCTTGCCGCAGTAGCTGCAGGTGTAGGGACGCTCGCCGGTGTGGGTGCGCTGGTGGGTCAGCAGGTTGCTGGTCTGGGTGAAGCCCTTGCCGCAGTAGCTGCAAGTGTAGGGACGCTCGGCGGTGTGGTTGCGCTGGTGGGACAGCAGGGTACCGGACTGGGTGAAGCCCTTGCCGCAGTAGCTGCAGGTGTAGGGACGCTCGCCGGTGTGGATGCGCTGGTGGGACAGCAGGTTACCAGACTGGGTGAAGCCCTTGCCGCAGTAGCTGCAGGTGTAGGGACGCTCGCCAGTGTGGGTGCGCTGGTGGGACCGCAGGTTGCCGGAGAGGGCGAAACCCTTGCCGCACTGGCCGCAGGTGAAGGGGCAGTCGCCGGTGTGGGTGCGCTGGTGGGACCGTAGGCTGCCGGAGAGGGTGAAGCCCTTGCCGCACTGGACGCAGGTGAAGGGGCGCTCGCCGGTGTGCACCCGCCGGTGGTTCCTCAGCCCCGACAACCGGGCAAAGTTCTTGCCGCAGGTGCCGCAGCAATAGGGCTTCTCGCCAGTGTGAACCCGCTGGTGCATCTTCAGCTGTTTCGCCATCTTGAAGCTCTTGTCGCACTCCGAGCCGTTGAAGGGGCGTTCTCCCATGTGCACCCGCCGGTGGATGTCCAGCCGGCTCGGGCACCACCAGGCCTTGCCACATACGTCACATTCATAACGCTTCTCCTTGTTGTGCCCCGTCATGTGGTCCCCCATCGAATCTCAGCCCCTCGAAGCTCAGCCCACACACCGAGCAGATGGGGGAGGGGGGGGGCTGACCGGCACCCTGGCCGCCCTCAATGGCCGCTCACGTCCCCGTCTCTCCGTCCACAGCAACGGCTCCTAAACCCTGCAGGAGGGGAACACAGAGGGTAGCGGGTACAGTTGCTGCCTCACCTCCAGAGACCCGGCTCGATCCTGACTACGGGTGCTGTCTGTGCAGAGTTTGCACATTCTCCCCTTGACCTGCGTGGGTTTTTACTCCAGGTGCTCCAGTTTCCTCCAACATTTCAAAGACGTTCAGGGTTGTAAATTAATCGGACTCCGCAAAATTGTTAAATTGTCCCTGATGTGCGTTGGATAGTGCTAGTGTACGGGGTGATCGCTGGTCGGCGCAGAGTCCGTGGGCCGAAAGACCTGTTTTCCGCGCTGCATCTCTAAACTAAACTAAACCAAAGTAGGATCTCGACCCAAAATGTCACCCATTCCTTCTCTCACAGATGCTGGCCTGACCCGCTGAATTACTCCAGCACTTTGTGTCTATCTTCTCCACAGATGCTGCATGACCCGCTGAATTACTCCAGCACTTTATCATAGATTCATAGAGTGATACAGCGTTGGAAAGAGGCCCTTCGGCCCAACTCGTACTTGCACTCCTAGATCCCTCGGCTCCACACATTCCGCCAGCGCCCCGCCATTCACAGTGAAGACCCTGCCCTGGTTTGACTTCCTAAACTGCAACACCCTCCCCACCCCAAACAATGTGACCTCCTCCCTGTGGCTCCCTGCCCCTTACCCCTGCCACCTCCTGCTCCTTACCCCCCCTTTGCTACCTCCCCCCTCCTCCCCACCCCCAAACAATGTGAACCAACCCCCACCTGGCTCCCTACCCCCTTTCTTGGCTCACTTGACCCCTCTATCTCCCCCCCATTTCCCTGCCCCCCATTCATCCCCCACGGCACCAAACCCACTCCCCCTTGAATCCTCCCCCTCCCTTTGCTGCCTGTTTCCCCCCGCTACTCACTTCACCCCCTTTCCACCTCCAGCCTCTCACCGCTCTCCTCCCTCCACTTTCTCTCTCTCTCTCTCTCTCTCTCTCTGACAGAAGCAATTCTGTTCCTCAGACTTTTATTAATACATTTTAGGTATGTACGTTTGTAGCAAACTTAACTACCTAGGCATTTACTTTTAATTTCTATTGCAATATTGCGGATGACACAAAGCTGGGTGGCAGTGTGAACTGTGAGGAGGATGTTAGGATGTTGCAGGGTGACCTGGACAGGTTGAGTGAGTGGGCAGATGCGTGGCAGATGCAGTATAATATAGATAAATGTGAGGTTATCCACTTTGGCGGCAAAAACAAGGGGGCAGATTATTATCTCAATGGGGTTAGGTTAGGTAAGGGGGAGGTACAGCGAGTCCTGGGTGTCCTTGTACACCGGTCACTGAAAGTTGGCGTGCAGGTACAGCAGGCAGCGAAGAAAGCTAATGGAATGTTGGCCTTCATAACAAGAGGATTTCAGTACAGGAGTAAAGAGGTTCTTCTGCAGTTGTATAGGTCTCTGGTGAGACCACATCTGGAGTATTGTGTACAGTTTTCATCCCCTAATTTGAGGAAGGACATCCTTGTGATTGAGGCAGTGCAGCGTAGGTTCACGAGATTGATCCCTGGTATGGCGGGACTGTCATATGAGGAAAGATTGAAAAGACTAGGCTTGTATTCACTGGAGTTTAGAAGGATGAGGGGGCATCTTATGGAAACATATAAAATTATAAAAGGACTGGACAAGCTAGATGCAGGAAAAATGTTCCCAATGTTGGACAAGTCCAGAACCAGGGGCCACAGTCTTAGAATAAAGGGGAGGTCATTTAAGACTGAGGTGAGAAAAAAAAAATTCACCCAGAGAGTTGTGAATTTATGGAATTCCCTGCCACAGGGGGGCAGTGGAGGCCAAATCACTGGATGGATTTAACAGAGAGTTAAATAGAGCTCTTGGGTCTAGTAGAGTCAAGGGATATGTGGAGAAGGCAGGCACGGGTTATTGATTGGGGACGATCAGTCATGATCACAATGAATGGCGGTGCTGGCTCGAAGGGCCGAATGGCCTCCTCCTGCACCTATTTTCTATGGTTTCTATGCACATGTTTTTTTTGTCATAATTTAGCCATTTAGCTCATACCTGTGGCCTTAGTTTAATACATTTTGGAGTAATGCTTTTATAATTTTTACTTAATTCAATTGAACTTTAATTTTGTCATGGTCCTTTCTACCATTTAGTTTTCTTTTAGCATAATGAATTATGGTTTTTATTTCAAGAATAAACATTAAAAAAAAGCCACAATAGCACAGATACAACCGTTAGACTCAAAACTTTATGGACATGGGTTTAAAAGGCAGCCTGAGGATTCATGTGGTTCTTATGAAATACCAACTTGTGTAATGTCATCACAGCAGATTTAGAATTATTTTACCAAGGGGTCGGGGTCGGATGTTTTGGGAACGACTCCACAGCCCAGTTTATTCCGCTCCCGTGTGTGGTTATAACATTATTTACCCCAGTTTTACCCCAGACCGGGTTTATTCCGCTCCCCTATGTGTGTTTCTAATATTAATTACTGTATTATAACATTATTAACTGTCACTGTATGTCATGTTGTTACTTGTGGGCGGAGCACCAAGGCAAATTCCTTGTATGTGAATACTTGGCCAATAAACTTAGTTACTTTACCCCAGTTTTACTGGGTTTATCCCGCTCCCCTGTGTGTTTATAACCTTATTAACCCCAGATTTACCGGGTTTATTCCCCCAGACGTGCAGTTTATGTGGTGATTTATTGATTATTTACAGAGAGGGGGGTTTCCTGCGCTGTATCTCTAAACTAAACTAAACCAAAGGGTCTCGAGCCAAAATGTCACCCATTCCTTCTCTCCACAGATGCTGCGTGACCCGCTGAGATACTTCAGCACTTTGTGTCTATCTTCTCCACAGATGCTGCCTGACCCGCTGAATTACTCCAGCACTTTGTCATAGATTCACAGAGTGATACAGCGTTGGAAAGAGGCCCTTCGGCCCAACTCGTACTTGCACTCCTAGATCCCTCGGCTCCACACATTCCCCCAGCGCCCCGCCATTCACAGTGAAGACCCTGCCCTGGTTTGAATTCCTAAACTGCAACACCCTCCCCACCCGCAAATAATGTGACCTCCTTCCTGTGGCTCCCTGCCCGTTACACCTGCCGCCTCCTGTTCCTTATCCACCATTGCTCCCTACCCCCTTCCTTGGCTCACCTGACCCCTCTATCGCCCCCCAGTTCCCTTCCCCCCATTCATACCCCTCGGCACCAAACCCACTCCCCATTGAACCCTCCCCCCTCCCTTTGCTGCCTGTTTCCCCCCGCTACTCACTTCACCCCCTTTCCACCTCCACACACACACACACACACACACTCTCTCTCTCTGTCTCTGTCTCTGTCTCTATCTCTGTCTCTGTCTCTCTCTCTCGCTCTCTCTCTCTGAAGCAATTCTGTTCCTCAGACTTTTATTAATACATTTTAGGTATGTACTTTTGTAGCAAACTTAACTACCTAGGCATTTACTTTTAATTTCTATTGCACCATTGCGGATGACACAAAGCTGGGTGGCAGTGTGAACTGTGAAGAGGATGTTAGGAGGTTGCAGGGTGACCTGGACAGGTTGCGTGAGTGGGCAGATGTGTGGCAGATGCAGTATAATATAGATACATGTGAGGTTATCCACTTTGGCGGCAAAAACAAGGGGGCAGATTATTATCTCAATGGGGTTAGGTTAGGTAAGGGGGAGGTGCAGCGAGACCTGGGTGTCCTTGTACACCGGTCACTGAAAGTTGGCGTGCAGGTACAGCAGGCAGTGAAGAAAGCTAATGGAATGTTCGCCTTCATAACAAGAGGATTTCAGTATAGGAGTAAAGAGGTTCTTCTGCAGTTGTGTAGGTCTCTGGTGAGACCACATCTGGAGTATTGTGTACAGTTTTGGTCTCCTAATTTGAGGAAGGACATCCTTGTGATTCAGGCAGTGCAGCGTAGGTTCACGAGATTGATCCCTGGGATGGCGGGACTGTCATATGAGGAAAGATTGAAAAGACTAGGCTTGTATTCACTGGAGTTTAGAAGGATGAGGGGGTAACTTATGGAAATATATAAAATTATAAAAGGACTGGACAAGTTAGATGCAGGAAAAATGTTCCCAATGTTGGGCGAGTCCAGAACCAGAGGCCAGTCTTAGAATAAAGGGGAGGTCATTTAAGACTGAGGTGAGAAAATAAAGTTTTCACCCAGAGAGTTATGAATTTATGGAATTCCCTGCCACAGAGGGCAGTGGAGGCCAAATCACTGGATGGATTTAAGAGAGAGTTAGATAGAGCTCTAGGGGCTAGTGGAATGAAGGGATATGTGGAGAAGGCCGGCACGGGTTATTGATAGGGGACGATCAGCCATGATCACAATGAATGGCGGTGCTGGCTCGAAGGGCCGAATGGCCTCCTCCTGCACCTATTTTCTATGGTTTCTATGCACATGATGTTTTTTTTGTCATAATTTAGCCATTTAGCTCATACCTGTGGCCTTAGTTTAATACAATTTGGAATAATGCTTTTATAATTTTTACTTAATTCAATGGAACTTTAATTTTGTCATGGTCCTTTCTGCCATTTTGTTTTCTTTTAGCATAATGAATTATGGTTTTTATTTCAAGAATAAACATTAAAAAAGCCACAATAGCACAGATACAACCGTTAGACTCAAAACTTTATGGACATGGGTTTAAAAGGCAGCCTGAGGATTCATGTGGTTCTTATGAAATGCCAACTTGTGTAATGTCATCACAGCAGATTTAGAATTATTTTACCGAGGGGTCGGGGTCGGATGTTTTGGGAACGACTCCACAGCCCAGTTTATTCCGCTCCCATGTGTGTTTATAACATTATTTACCCCAGTTTTACCCCAGACCGGGTTTAATTTGCTCCCCTGAGTGTTTATAACATTATTTACCTCAGTTTTACCCCAGACCGTGTTTATTCAAGATTCAAGAGAGTTTATTGTATTGTGTCCCAGATAGAACAATGAAATTCTTGCTTTGCTTCAGCACAAAAGAATATAGACGGCATGAATACAGAACAGATCAGTGTGTCCATATACCATTGTATAAATATATACACACGTGTATAAATAAAACAGATAAAGTGCAAATAAACTGATAATGGGCTATTAATATTTAGAATTTTGTTTGAGTTGAGTTCAATATCCTGATGGCTGTGGGGCTGTTTGTGTATTTTGTTCCCCTGTGTGTTTATAACATTATTTACCCCAGTTTTACCCCAGACCGGGTTTATTCCGCTCCCCTGTGTGTTTCTAATATTATTTACTGTATTATAACATTATTTACTGTCACTGTATGTCATGTTGTTACTTGTGGGCGGAGCACCAAGGCAAATTCCTTGTATGTGAGTACTTGGCCAATAAACTTACTTACTTTACCTCAGTTTTACCAGGTTTATTCCCCCAGACGTGCAGTTTGTGTGGTGATTTATTGATTATTTACAGAGAGGGGGGGGGGAGGTTGGGAGCCAGAGAGAGGGAGATGTTTATTTATAAGGTGTTTTATCTCAGGACGCTGCTCCAGACGGTGAGTTTATATAATTTACCCGTTTGACCAGCTTTATTCCCCCAGACGAGTAGTTTATGAGGAGATTGACCTCAGATCTCTCTCCCTCCCCCAGATTGACAGGGTTTATTGATTTATTCCGCTGCTGATTTATTGATTGATTGATTTATTTATTTATTTATTTATAACCACAGTTATTGAGATGAGTGAATAAGAGGGGGAGGCTGGTTTATTTATTTATAACGAGTTTGACCCCCCACACACACACACACAGATACACATACATACACATACACACACAGATACACATACATACACACACACAGATACACATACATACACAGATACACACACATACACACAGACACACACACAGATACACATACACACACAGACAGACACACACACACACAGATACACACACACAGATACACACACATACATACACACACACACAGATACACACACACACAGATACACACACACAGACACACACATGTACACACACACACATGTACACATACACACACACATGTACACACACATGTGTGTGTGTTTGTGTACATGAGTCGGTTTGTCAAGGAGGACTCTCTCTAACTTCTACAGGTGCACAGTAGAGAGCATGCTGACCGGTTGCATCGTGGCTTGGTTCGGCAACTTGAGCGCCCTGGAGAGGAAAAGACTACAAAAAGTAGTAAACACTGCCCAGTCCATCATCGGCTCTGACCTCCCTTCCATCGAGGGGATCTATCACAGTCGCTGCCTCAAAAAGGCTGGCAGTATCATCAAGGACCCACGCCATCCTGCCCACACACTCATCTCCCTACTACCTTCAGGTAGAAGGTACAGGAGCCTGAAGACTGCAACGACCAGGTTCAGGAACAGCTACTTCCCCACAGCCATCAGGCTATTAAACCTGGCTCGGACATAACACTGAACTTTATTAGCCAATACTGTTATTTGCACTTTATCAGTATATTGATTCATGTGTGTATATATTTATAGAATGCCTTGTAGTCAATGCCTACTATGTTCTGTTGTGCTGAAGCAAAGCAAGAATTTCATTGTCCTATCAGGGACACATGACAACAAACTCACTTGACTTGACTTGACATGTGCACACACACATACACACACATGTACACACACACACACACACACACATGTACACACACTTGTACACACACACACACACGTGGACTGTACCGGACTGTATGTGGTGATTTACCTCACTCACTCACTCACTCATCTTTCATTGTTTTATTGTTAAACCTTCAGGGATGCAAATTAAGAGTTGGGAAGTGGCGTCACAGGTAGATAGGATTTTTGGTACATTGACCATCATCAGTCAGGGTACTGAGTATAGAAGTTGGGATGTTATGTTGCAGTTTTACAAGATGCTGGTGAGGCTAAATTTGGAGTATTGCGTTCAGTTTTGGTTACCGTTATAGGAAAGATGTTGTTAAGCTGGAGAGAATGCAAATAAGATTTACGAGGATGTTGCCAGGACTTGAGGGCCTGAGCTGTAGGGAGAGGTTGGGCATGCTAGGGCAATGTTCCTTGGAGCGCAGGAGGATGAGGGGATGATCTTATAGAGATGTATAAGATCATGAAAGGAATAAATAGGTTGAATGCACAGTCTTTTACCCAAAGTAGCAAAATCAAGAATCAGGGAACATGGGTTTAAGGTAAGTTGGAAAAGGTTAAGTAAGAACCCGACGGGCAACTTTTTCACACAGAGGGTAGCAAGGCAGGCAGCATTTTGGATAGAGGACTGGCTAACGTTTCAGGTCGAAGAGCCTTAGTCCGTACCGAGAAAGAGAGAGAGCAGGTTAGTTGCGCAGGTTGGGGAGGGCAACGGGTGCAACAAAGGGAATGGAGACACAAGAGGCTGCGGATGTCAGAATCCAGAGGAAAACTCAAAGTGCTAGAGGAACTCAGCGGGTCAGGCGGCATCTGTGGAGGGGATGGACAGACAACATTACAGGTGGGGACATCAGTCTGAAGACGGGTCCTGACCCGAAGTGTCATCTGTCCATTCCCTCCACAGTTGTTGCCTGACCTGTTGAGTTCCTCCAGCACTTTGTTATTTGGAACATAGGGAATGTCTGTCAGAGGTGAAATGATGCAGCCATTAAATAGGCATTGAAGCTTTGCCTGTGCGATGTGTTGCAATTGTCGTAAAGTCTGGGTGATGTTGTTACATTTGTCCTCCTGGGATGTGCCTTGAATGTTCAAAAGGGGAAGGAAAAAAATGGCAGGCATATATAGTCAGTCATGATACCAACAGAAAGAAGATGCAAATGACACATTAAATGAACCAAGGAGTTCACTGTCCAGGTAAAGACGACACTATTTCACCACATCATAGGCACTCCCTTTGCTCCACCAATCCCACTCCACCACTTCCCTGATGCCAGGATTGCCTTTCCCTCTCTCTTTTTCAGTTCTGACGAGGGGTCTCCAACCTGAAATGTTGACTGCTTCTCTTCTCGGATGCTGAGTTTTTCCTGCATTTTCTCTTTTCATTTTGATTTCCAGTATCTGCAGTTTATTGATGGGCCAAACCTTAACACTGTGCGGTATGGCCATGTGTCTCTTTGTGGCTGATTGGGTCATAAATGGCCTGGTGGAAGGATGTGTTAGACGTTGGTTAATCGGGTGTCTGATTCTATCTGGACCTAGTGTTCTCCAACTCTGACAGAAAGATTGGGTGGAAATTACAAAGAGCAGATAACTCAGAGTTGGAGAGAAAATCCAATTAGTGTTTAGATGTGGTCTAGGGCGCATAGGTTCATAATTCTTTCATGCATTGGTGACAGACGGTGAGTTTATATAATTGACCCCAGTTTGACCAGTTTGATTCCCCCAGACGTGGTTTATGTGGAGATTGCCCTCAGCTCTCTCTCTCTCTCTCTCTCCCCCACACACATGTCCACACACGTGACTGTACCGGCCTGTACTGTACTGTATGTGGTCATTGACCTCACTCACCCACTCACTTCTCCCCCACGTGACCCGATCCCGCACAATCCGCTGCAGCCGCTGATGATCGGTTATTTATTTACCTCAGGTCCGTCGGCAGCGACGTCACCAACTGACGCTTCTCCGCCCGCCCGACGCCATTTTCATGCGGTCGACGGGGAGACTCGGCCCCGGGCGGGACCGGCGGGCGGGCGGCCATCTTGGTGAGGGCAGGTGAGGTCGCGGGCGGGCGGGCGCGGGGTTGGCGGTTGGAGACGTGGAGGGGGAACAAGATGAAGATGTACCGCCCTCCCCGCCCGCCCTGCGTCGTGACGTCCGCCGTCCCCGCCCGCCCTGCGCCGTGACGTCTGCCCTCCCCGCCCGCCCTGCGCCGTGACCTCACCGGCGATCCGAGGGCGTGCCTTCAGCTGGCAGTTGCTCGATGGCGGTTTGTTTTTAAATGTGAAGGCCGACACAAAATGGCGGCGAATGTGATGATGCTGCTTCACACTGAAGGTAAAATGCTGCAGTCACTTGGTCATAGAGTGATAGAGAACAACAGGGAAGCGACCTGCGAGATGAGCGGCCATCTTGGTGAGGGCAGGTGAGGTCGGCAGCCGGCGGCCATCTTGGTGAGGGCAGGTGATGTCGACGGTTGGCGGTTGGAGCTTTGGGCGGAAACAAGATGAAGATGAAACCGGCGCCGAGACCCCGGACCCTGGTGACAGAAAGATGGAGAGAGAGAGATGGAGAGAAATCAAATAGAACAAGTTGTCCAACAACTTTAGGCTGTGCACGCCACACCAAAGAAGAAGAAGGGAGAGAAAGGCTGTAAAGGTGGTTTCGGGTGGACGAGGGTGGTTTCGGTTGGTTTTCCATGGTTTTGGGTGGGTGAGGCTGGTTTTGGGTGGGTGAGGGTGGTTTCGGGCAGGTGTGGGTGGTTTCGGGCGGGTGTGGGTGGGTAAGGATGGTTTCGGGTGGGTGAGGGTGGTTTCGCGTGGGTGTGGGTGGGCGAGGGTGGTTTCAGGTACTTTTGGGTGGGTGAGCGTGGTTTTGGGTGGGTGTGGGTGGTTTCGGGTGAGGGTGGTTTCAGGTGGGTGAGGGTGGTTTCGGGTGGGTGTGGGTGGTTTCGGGTGAGGGTGGTTTCGGGTGGGTGAGGGTGGTTTCGGGTGGGTGTGGGTGGTTTCGGTGAGGGTGGTTTCGGGTGGGTGAGGGTGGTTTTGGGTGGGTGTGGTTGGTTTAGGGTGGGTGAGGGTGGTTTCGGGTGGGTGAGGGTGGTTTCGGGTGGGTGTGGGTTGTTTCAGGTGGGTGTGGGTGGTTTCGGGTGGGTGTGGGTGGTTTCATAGAAACATAGACAATAGGTGCAGGATTAGGCCATTCGGCCCTTCGAGCCTGCACCACCATTCAATATGATCATGGCTGATCATCCCAACTCAGTATCCTGTACCTGACTTCTCTCCATACCCCCTGATCCCTTTAGCCACAAGAGCCACATCTAACTCCCTCTTAAATATAGCCAATGAACTGGCCTCAACTACCTTCTGTGGCAGAGAATTCCACAGATTCACCACTCTGTGTGAAAAAAAAATGTTTTTCTCATCTCGGTCCTAAAAGATTTCCCCCTTATCCTTAAACTGTGTGACCCCTTGTCCTGGACTTCCCCAAAATCGGGAACAATCTTCCTGCATCTAGCCTGTCCAACCACTTAAGAATTTTGTAAGTTTCTATAAGATCCCTCCTCAATCCTCTAAATTCTAGCGAGTACAAGCCAAGTCTATCCAGTCTTCATATGAAAGTCCTGACATCCCAGGAATCAGTGAACCATCTTTGTACTCCCTCTATGGCAAGAATGTCCTTCCTCAGATTTGGAGACCAAAACTGTACGCAATACTCCAGGTGTGGTCTCACCAAAACCCTGTACGGGTGGGTGAGGGTGGTTTTGGGCGGGTGAGGGTGGTTGTGAGTGGGTGAGGGTGGTTTTGGGTTGGTGTGGGTGGATGAGGGTGGTTTCGGGTGGGTGTGGGTGGGTGAGGGTAAAAAAATCACAAACCGTACGTAAGTAAGTAAGTAAATTTTATTTATATAGCACGTTTAAATCAACTCGCGTTGAAACCAAAGTGCTTTAAATAAAATAAATAATTAAGTTTCCGTACATCCATAGAAAAAATTTAAAATAAGAAAAAATGACACAACACATTACAGAATTCAGCATGAACGTCCCCCACAACAGAATCAAAATTTTCCACTGTCCACGGCATCAAAAGGTTCAGTCCTCTTCCTCTGTGATCACCCGAATTACATTTGAGTGCGTGTGTGTCTGAGTGCGTGTGTGTCTGAGTGTGTGTGTGTGTGTGTGTGTATAGGGGGGTTGCACGCAAGGTCACCGGGTCAAAGGGCATGTCTGGAGATTTCTTTAATGATAAATTTAGCTTCAAGAATCAAGAAAAAACACAAATAATGCCTTACTGTTGATGAAATGCAGTGAGCAAAGGCGATAATTCCCAATATTTTCAATCTCGATATCTGCACGGCCAATGTTCGCCAAGCACTTTAGCTGTTGTTGTCCCTTCAGCTGTTGCTTCTCTTTACCTTCATTTCGCTTCACTTTTGGAATTCTGAAGTAGGATAGATGTCTCTCACGGTTACCCCGACTTCCACAATTATTTACAGCGCAAAAATTCACCATTTTGGCGTTTTTTAACAGGTAGGAAATACGCGTTTCGTGTATTAACAACATATACCGGAAGCTGCGATGTCCTCCAGAGCAGCTCCATGCATCATGCCCTTTGACCCGGTGACCTTGCGTGCAACCCCCCTATACACACACACACACACACACTCAGACACACACGCACTCAGACACACACGCACTCAGACACGCATGCACTCTGACGCACGCACGCACACACACACACACACAGACTCACTCACACACACACAGACTCACTCACACAGACACACACACAGACACACACACACACACACAGACTCACACGCTCACACAGACTCACACACACAGACTCACTCACACACACACAGTGACACGCACACATAGTCAAACACACACACAGTCACACACACACACAGTCACTCACACACACACAGTCACTCACACACTGACTCACACACACACACACAGTCAAACACACACAGTTACACACACACACACACAGTCACTCACACACACACAGTCACTCACACACTGACTCACACACACACACAACCAATACTAAAATGCCAAGTAACTTCAGAACGTGGTAAACATAGTGTGGAAACCGAATGATTCAAACGTTTAAAGTCTCCAAATTTGCAAACACTTTACACCAATACATTTTCTGAAATCACACACACAGACACACACACACACACACTCACAACCAATACTAAAACATTAACAACTCTCTGATTTTTCGTCGATGGGAAAAAGCCTCTGGTCCAGCTCAGCGGAGGGGGACTCTGAGCGAGGTGGCCAAAAATCACGGCCGTAAGTGGCGGCGTTCTTTCAGAAATCACGAAACAGAAAGTCAGAAAGTGGTCAAGATCTTAGTTTTAGTAATATAGAAGATGAATGTGATGATTTTGATAACTCGGGAAGTACATTCGTGAAAGTATATAGAAATTATAAAGTAAAAAATTCAATTCCAAAAATTGCAACGTTGCACTTGTCAAAGTCCAAGCCTTTACTTTCCACTCTCTTCACAGTATTCATGTTTATGTTTTTACTGTTTCAGCATAGATGACAGACGACTCATCTTCCTTTGAAGAAACAAGGTTCTGAAAGAGAAAGAAATACCAATTGTATTTCAGACCATTGCTGTTGTCGCTGTTTAGATCAGTAAACAGATTACAGCTTTAATTCATACTTGTACGATCTGGGATTTCATCAACAAGAATCAATATACTTACAGTGCCTGATGCTTGATTGGAGGACAGTGTATTATCGCTGCTGCCTGTAATAAATGCAAACATCACAATTAAAAATGACACTGGTGGATTATGTTGACAAAGGACACGACAAATGGAATATAAAAGTCTAAAGCTTACTACATTTTGCTCTTCCTGACATAGAATTCCAGAAAACCCATCTGTCATCTGTATGCTCATACCTCTGCATTTACAGTGAGCTGCAGGAATGGTCAGCATGAACAAGACACCCTTATATTGCTATGGAAGGAATCGACTATGAATATGTGAATTAACACAGCAATTGACAGAGCAGCAGCCCGGGCAGGACATAAGCTATGAAGCTGCATCTGTGGCTGGGATAAGATAACATCAGAGAAGGGTCTCAAGATCCACCAAGGCAGGGAAATGTGCCTGGGAGAGCTTGGTGAGGGGCCTCGCATTGACCTAAGAGGTAGGCCAAATCAGTGGAGTGAAGCCCAGTGGCAGGTTAACCACCACAGTCCACAGGGTATCAGCACCCCAGGCGAAGCTCAACCAAGTACTGTCCCACCAACGGACACGAGTCCAGAGCCCAACCAGCCACAGTCAATGGTAGAGAGGAAGATGGAAGGATAAAAGCAGAATGGAGCAGTCACTGGCTGTGGCTGAAGAGAAAAGATGCTGTCTGGGCTGCCACGCGACCATCTAGAGGCTAACCATAAGACACACACACAGGGCTGATCACCCTGCGGTGGGCCTGCCTTGACTGAGGGTGTCTTGTGATAAAAGGCCGAAACACCCAGTGATGTTGAGGTACACAACTGAAGATGTGTCTGATTGGTAGCAAACTCACCTCGTGGTCACCCCCAAGAATATTGGGTGTCAGTTGTGGTGAATAAACTTCGGGATTGTAACATCCAGTCCTACTAATCAATATCAAAAATGTGTAATTCAAGGAAGTTTGCGCTGATCACTTCTAGCTCAGTCAGGAGTTGTGTGGAAGAATGTTCTTCAGATGGACATAAATGGTGTCTTGGTTTCACTTCTCATCACCAACGACAATGCACAACAGTGTTGTAACAGCAGCCTGGATGTCACTGGTTGGATCTCTGGAGTGGCTATTGTACCCATTCAGAGTAGGCTAGGGGACCAGAACCCACTTAGAGTAGGTTAGGGGACCAGAACACACTTCCTGTAGTTTAGGGGACCAGAACACACTCCCTGTAGTTTAGGGGACCAGAACACACTCGGAGAAGGCTGGGGAGGTTGAACCCACCCAGAGAAGGTTGGACTCCTAACTGAGCCTCAGCTGACTGTCCCACTTCATGTCGACGGATAGAGTGAGGGACTTTATCCCAGGAATGCCTGATGCTGTTGTAAAGTGGCCAAAGACAGCAGGGTTTCAGACTACTCAGTGCCAATAATCCTTACTGTGATAAAAGTTTAAAACATATTTAAATAAAGTCATTTTACCACCAGATGCTTTTGGCTGGAAGGAGATGGATCCATAATGAATACCTTCTTCTGTATCTGTGGAAATAAGTTGGAAACAAACAATTTATTTGTATTTGAAAAAGGATGATTTAAGTCAATGCAGGGTCACGATACAAAACACTGATCATCACTTTCCCTCCATAGATGCTGCTTGACCCATAGAGTACCTCCAGCAGTTTGAAAAAACCCTCCATGAAAAGTCACATCTCCTAACCTCCTTGTTTTGACTTCTTCCTGGGATGGTGGAAATTACAAAGAGAATTTGAGTTAATTTGGCTTGTGGAGTTTAGAAGAATGACAATGGTTCTCATGGAAACATAGAAAATTCCAACAGGTAGACCAGTCTGGATGGAGGAAGATGTTCCCTGTTGGGGGAGACCATGACCAGGGGTAAAGGTTGAAGACAAGAGACAATAAGGATGAAGATGAGGAGAACAAAGAATCTGTTACATTCTCTACCACACATTTGTCTGGAGCCAAATCATTCAGTGCATTTTAGTAGTTGTTGAATTTATTGACAGATACACAACAATGGCGAGGTACAGGTACAATGAAAATGTTGCCTGCAGCAGCATCAGAGGCATTTTGACTAAGGCAACACAACACATAAATGAAGCATAAATTACAAAGACCACAGGTTAGTGGGAAAAAAGACTGCAAAACACAAACTAGTGACCAGTCATATGTGGACTAAGATCAAGGAATATGGGGAGATATGATCAGCTGAGGTTCAGTTTAGTTTATTGTCATGTGTGCCGAGGTTCAGTGAACAACTTTTGTTGCATCAGCAGAAAGACAATATATGAATACAATCGATCCCTTTACAGTGGAACACAGTGGAATACAATTGATCCAGACTGTGGAACAAGGTAAGGAATTGATATTTTTCTCATTAAAACATGGGCAATGTCTGATTTATTGAAAGGTTCCTTCAGATTTTTCAAGAAAGATTTCTCTGTTCATCAAATTCATCAGAAATGTGGTCTAAATTCTGGGAAAAACAATACTGTCCCCGACCGAGGAAGATCACAAGTGAGGGACTTGAACTTTATTTCGCCTTCCATCACAGTGAGGAATGTGTAGGAGTCACTGTGGTGGATGTTCATGTTAAAATGTGTTTTTGTGTCTGTTGCTTTTTAATTGCATGACTGACCTGGCCAGTGAAATTCCTCGTATGTTGCAAAACATACTTGGCGAATAAAATCTGATTCTGATTCTGTCTAAGGTAGAAACAAAGAACTGCAGATGCTGGTTAATACACAAAGGGACACAAAGTGCTGGAGGACCTCTGCAGGTCAGGCAGCAACTCTGGAGGACATGTATAGGTGAAGTTTCGGGTCGTGACCCTTCTTCAGACTCAAAAGAAGGGTCTCGATCCGAAACATCACCTATCCACCATCTATTAATGATGCTCAAACCATTCTGAAATGTTGCTGTTATTTTCAGTTTAGAATAAAATCTGAACTAGTGGCAAAGTGAATTGGAGGCATTTAATGCTAGATGATATTTTGTGAAGGGATGGTGACTTTTGAAAGGGCAAGTGTTGTCCATTCTTTAGAGAGCCACTAACCAAGCTGTTAATCAGGATCAACAATAAATTAGGAGAGTGAATATGTTGTTCATGGTGATGTCTCAACATTCATGGGTTGACCATGATGGTCCAGTGAAAATTAGTCAATTGACCAATGCAGAGTAAGACCTGCAGTTGGATGAGGAAGATTGGGACTGGGGGGTGAATTGACACAAGAGAGACTGTTGAATTGATCAATTAGTTTGTGTGCTTGAGGTTCCCTTCCTCACATTCTTGTTACAAAACTGTGAAATTTAAAAACATTTACGTCATTTACTAAGGAATCAAATGCACAGGACAAGATGTTAAGAAGTCCCTTGTGCCAATAGGTGGGGAGCATTTCACGACATTCGTTGATTGTTGAGAGTGGTAGACGCTCAACATCGGGGGGGGGTAACCTTCAGGACAGTTGGGCACAGGACACATCATCAGTAGTGTACCCTTGCATCACTGGGTGTTTCAGCCTTTTAACACTATACACCATCCACAAGGGCGGTCCGCTGCAGGATGATTAACCCTCAGCGCATGTCCCATGTCAAACCGTCCCAAAGATTCACCCCGACATACTTTGAGCCCAGCATGGGTCTTTCCGTTTGAGCCAAATCCACCGGCTGCTTCTTTCAGCCGCCTCTGAGAGTGATCTTATGGTCTTCCGCAGAGCCTGACGGTGGATTCCAAGCTCCTTCAGCAGTCTGATGGTAGATGACGCAACAAATCCTCTGCATCCCACTTCAACTGGATAGACTTTGGTGTTCCAGCCACGCTGCATTGCCTCTGCTGCAAGCTTTCGTAGCGCAGCTTCTTACGCTCATAGGCCTCCTCAACAGAGTTCTTCCATGGAACTGTGAGCTCTGATGTAAGCAGTCTTCTGTGAAGGGGACCAGAACACCAAGTCTGGCCTGAGGTTGGTGGAAGCAATTTCAGGTGGAAAAATTAGTTGTCGGCCGATGTCCGCCAGCATCCTCCAGTCACGGGCCCTGCATTGGCTTCCTTCTTCTGATCTGGTGGAAGGAAGTTTAGAAGTTTTCTGTCCTTCTCGGACAAAGGTTATTACCCTTAGGGGAGGGGGGTTGCTTGCTGTCGGAGGCAAGGAGTTGGTCGCACACCGCCTGTTCTCAAGGGCTGATGCCAGGCTTTTTAGTACCTGATTATGCCGCCACGTGTATCTCCCTTGCGTGAGGCTGGTCTTGCAGCCTACCATGATGTGTTTGAGGGTCGCTGGAGTTGGGCAGATGGCACAGGTTGGATCCTCGCCGTACCACTGATGGAGGTTCTTTGGTGATGGAAGCACGTCATATGTCGCTCTGATGATGAAGCTGATCTTGCCTGCTTCCATTTCCCATAGTTCTTTCCAGCTGATCTTCCTCCGCTCCACACCTTCCCACTGCATCCATTGCCCCTGCTTGGCAAGAGAGACCGCCTTTGCACTTCTTGCGGCCTCCTCCTGTCGCAGCACCTCCTCAACCACCAACGTCCTCCGCTCTGATGTTGTGGCCTTTCGCCAAGTTGGTTTACTTGTTGTAAGGCCAAAGCCTCCTCTTCCCTGCTGGACTTGCCCCACTATGTCTTTGTGCCTCAGGGCTGATGAAGCTTGCTGTACTGCATCAGATGGTGTCCACTTCCGGCCAGTTGCTAGGGGCGGCGCAACAGCACTGATGATCTTGTCTCTAGAGTCCCTCAGTGTCATCTGGAGTCTTACTTTAGAACACTTATATTCTTCTGTTAGACTAGTGAGTGGTAGTTCCAGGACCCCTTTGCCATAGAGGCCGATGTTAGTTAGACATCGTGGGACACCGAGCCATTTCTTCACGTATGAAGTTATGGTTCGCTCCATCTTCTCCACAGTTGTTATTGGGGCTTCATAAACGGTCAGTGGCCACATTGTCCGAGGAAGGAGTCCAAACTGTAGGCACCAGAGCTTCAGTTTCCCAGGCAGTAGGGTCTGATTGATGTTCTCCAGTCCATTGACAATTTCTTGCCTTAGTTGTTGCACCTGCTCTTTGTCCTTGAGACTTGCGCTATACCATCTTCCCAGGCTTTTAACTGGCTGCTCAGACACTGTTGGTATTGGGTCGTCACCGATACAGAACCTTGTGTCTCTAAGCACCCCCTTGACTATGGAGATGCTTCGAGATTTACTTGGTTTGATTTTCATTCGGGCCCACTTGATGTTCTCCTGCAGCTTTCCAAGTAGCCGCTTGGTGCATGCTGCAGTAGTGGTTAGTGTTGTCATGTCGTCCATGTATGCCCTGATGGGTGGCAGACGGAGCCCAGCCCTGGTTCGTTCACCGCCCACCACCCATTTTGAGGCCCTGATGATGACTTCCATGGCCATTGTAAAGGCCAAGGGTGAGACTGTGGCAGCCTGCCATGATGCCTACTTCCAAGCGCTGCCATGTTGTACTGAAGTCAGCTGTTGTGAAGCACAGCTGCAGGTCTTGGTAATATTTCTTGACCAGTGTGGTGATGAGCTCTGGTACATGGAAAAAGGCAAAAGATTCCCAAAGGAGTTCATGGGGAACTGAACCAAATGCATTGGCCAGATCGAGGAAGATCACATGTAGGTCTCTCTTGTCCTTCTTAGCTGCTTGGATCTGGTGCCAGATCATGCTTGTATGCTCCAAGCAGCCCGAAAATCCTGGAATTCCTGCTTTCTGTACAGATGTATCAATGTACTTGTTTGTTACCAGATAGGTGGACAGCTTTTGTGATACAATGCTAAAAAAGATTTTTCCCTCGACGTTGAGGAGACATATTGGCCGGAATTGGCTGATTTCTGACGAATCCTTTTCTTTAGGTATTAGCACGCCGCCGGCCCTTCGCCACGCCTTAGGTATTGTTTGCTTCTTCCACACCACCCTCATGAGCTTCCATAGAAAGCGTAACACATCCGGTGCGTTCTTATAGAGCTTGTATGGTACTCCGTTTGGCCCCGGAGCTGATGCTGCTCTTGCTCGCCGGACCGTGTTCTCCATCTCTTTCCATCTCGGAGGGCTGGTGTCCATGTTGAATTCAGGTGGTTGAATAGGCGGGATGTCATGTGGGATGACTAACTGCTCATGCCTTTTCGTGTCTTTGTGGGCCTTTTCCAGGTGTTCCTCCAATTCCTGTTTTGATGTTTTCAAAGTTCCACTTTTTTCCTTTGCGAAGAGGTCTTTGATGAACTTGAAAGGGTTTTTATAGAACCGTGTTCTTGTGTGTTCTTTCTTCTTGCGAAGTTTCCTCAAGTTCTCTGCTTTTCGCAAGGTTGCCAATCGGTTCTTGATGTCCTCTTGGAGTAGCATGAGACCTTCTCTCTCTGCGTCAGTTGCTTTTTTCCATTGCTTTTTCAACTGTCTCCTCTCTCTGATTAGCCTCTCGATCTCCTGCTGCCTCCTGGACTTGATTGGTGTTGGTAATTTCTTTCCACCTCTCCCTTTACTCACCCCAAACCATTCTTCTCCATAGCTGTAGATTGTGTTGCCCATCCTTTCAAGCTTTTCCACTGCTGTGCCCGCTTGTTGCTCCAAGATATGTATAAGGTCACTGTTGACCGTCTCCCACTCTTTCCTTTCAACAGCCTTGGGCCATTTCACTCCAGGTTTGTGCCCTTTGATCTTTCCCTCCAATGGAGATCTTTGTAGTTGTTGCGTGGGCTCCTCCACCGGCATTTCTGTGCTTGTATCACCCTCTTCAGTGACATGGGTGCTGATGCTCTGCGAACTTTTGTTTGTGTCCCGTCGCTGTGCTTCACTCGTCTGATTTGACTGGTTGCTTCGTAAGAAGTACTGGTCAATGCGAGGCCCATGTTTCTGCTCTCTCAACCACTTTTTCTTCCCTTGGTGGATCTTTAAGCCCTTCACTGATGTTAATTTCTCCCAACCACAGATGCACACCTGAAGTTTGTGTCCCGCAGCTGTTGTGGATGTCTCATGTGCCATGCTCTCCTTGTCAGTAGATGTTTCCGTTCCTGGGTCTGTAACCGTGTTATCAATCGGTGAGCCATCTTCCGCCCCCGCTCTCGCAGGCTCTAGGGGTATTCTCTTTATTTTACTTTTAGTAGCATTTAACGGGTGTCCCCAACTAGCTGAAACAGTGTTGGGAACTGCTGTCATGGGTAGCTAGCCCATGACAGCCCCAGTGGGGTCTGTTCCCTCCTGTCAGCTGTCTCTCCAAGCTGTCACATGGACTTTCCCATGTTGTCAGCTGTCCTTTCACAGCAGTCACTGGACGATTCCAGATTATCAGAATCAAATACACAGGACAAGATGTTAAGAAGTCCCTTGTGCCAATAGGTGGGGAGCATTTCACGACATTCGTTGATTGTTGAGAGTGGTAGACGCTCAACATCGGGGGGGGGGGTAACCTTCAGGACAGTTGGGCACAGGACACATCATCAGTAGTGTACCCTTGCATCACTGGGTGTTTCAGCCTTTTAACACTATACACCCTCCACAAGGGCGGCCCGCTGCAGGATGATCAACCCTCAGCGCATGTCCCGTGTCAAACCGTCCCAAAGATTCACCCCGACATACTTGGAGCCCAGCATGGGTCTTTCCGCTTGAGCCAAATCCCCCGGCTGCTTCTTTCAGCCGCCTCTGAGAGTGATCTTATGGTCTTCCGCAGAGCCTGACCGTGGATTCCAAGCTCCTTCAGCAGTCTGATGGTAGATGACGCAACAAATCCTCTGCATCCCACTTCAACTGGATAGACTGGTGTTCCAGCCACGCTGCGTTGCCTCTGCTGCAAGCTCTGCGTAGCGCAGCTTCTTACGCTCATAGGCCTCCTCAACAGAGTTCTCCCATGGAACTGTGAGCTCTATGATGTAAGCAGTCTTCTGTGAAGGGGACCAGAACACCAAGTCTGGCCTGAGGTTGGTGGAAGCAATTACAGGTGGAAAAATTAGTTGTCGGCCGATGTCCGCCAGCATCCTCCAGTCACGGGCCCTGCATTGGCTTCCTTCTTCTGATCTGGTGGAAGGAAGTTTAGAAGTTTTCTGTCCTTCTCGGACAAAGGTTGTTACCCTTAGGGGAGGGGGGTTGCTTGCTCTCGGAGGCAAGGAGTTGGTCGCACACCGCCTGTTCTCAAGGGCTGATGCCAGGCTTTTTAGTACCTGATTATGCCGCCACGTGTATCTCCCTTGCGTGAGGCTGGTCTTGCAGCCTACCACGATGTGTTTGAGGGTCGCTGGAGTTGGGCAGATGGCACAGGTTGGATCCTCGCCGTACCACTGATGGAGGTTCTTTGGTGATGGAAGCACGTCATAAGTTGCTCTGATGATGAAGCTGATCTTGCTTGCTTCCATTTCCCATAGTTCTTTCCAGCTGATCTTCCTCTGCTCCACACCTTCCCACTGCATCCATTGCCCCTGCTTGGCAAGAGATACCGCCTTTGCACTTCTTGCGGCCTCCTACTGTCGCCGCACCTCCTCAACCACCAACGTCCTCCGCTCTGATGTTGTGGCCTTTCGCCAAGTTGGTTCACTTGTCGTAAGGCCAAAGCCTCCTCTTCGCTGCTGGACTTGCCCCACTATGTCTTTGTGCCTCAGGGCTGATGAAGCTTGCTGTACTGCATCAGATGGTGTCCACTTCCGGCCAGTTGCTAGGGGCGGCGCAACAGCACTGATGATCTTGTCTCTAGAGTCCCTCAGTGTCATCTGGAGTCTTACTTTAGAACACTTATATTCCTCTGTTAGACTAGTGAGAGGTAGTTCCAGGACCCCTTTGCCATAGAGGCCGATGTTAGTTAGACATCGTGGGACACCGAGCCATTTCTTCACGTATGAAGTTATGGTTCGCTCCATCTTCTCCACAGTTGTTATTGGGGCTTCATAAACGGTCAGTGGCCACATTGTCCGAGGAAGGAGTCCAAACTGTAGGCACCAGAGCTTCAGTTTCCCAGGCAGTAGGGTCTGATTGATGTTCTCCAGTCCATTGACAATTTCTTGCCTTAGTTGTTGCACCTGCTCTTTGTCCTTGAGACTTGCGTTATACCATCTTCCCAGGCTTTTAACTGGCTGCTCAGACACTGTTGGTATTGGGTCGTCACCGATACAAAACCTTGTGTCTCTAAGCACCCCCTTGACTATGGAGATGCTTCGAGATTTACTTGGTTTGATTTTCATTCGGGCCCACTTGATGTTCTCCTGCAGCTTTCCAAGTAGCCGCTTGGTGCATGCTGCAGTAGTGGTTAGTGTTGTCATGTCGTCCATGTATGCCCTGATGGGTGGCAGACGGAGCCCAGCCCTGGTTCGTTCACCGCCCACCACCCATTTTGAGGCCCTGATGATGACTTCCATGGCCATTGTAAAGGCCAAGGGTGAGACTGTGCAGCCTGGCATGATGCCTACTTCCAAGCACTGCCATGTTGTACTGAAGTCAGCTGTTGTGAAGCACAGCTGCAGGTCTTGGTAATATTTCTTGACCAGTGTGGTCATGAGCTCTGGTACATGGAAAAAGGCAAAAGATTCCCAAAGGAGTTCATGGGGAACTGAACCAAATGCATTGGCCAGATCGAGGAAGATCACATGTAGGACTCTCTTGTCCTTCTTAGCTGCTTGGATCTGGTGCCAGATCATGCTTGTATGCTCCAAGCAGCCCGAAAATCCTGGAATTCCTGCTTTCTGTACAGATGTATCAATGTACTTGTTTGTTACCAGATAGGTGGACAGCCTTTGTGATACAATGCTAAAAAAGATTTTCCCTCGACGTTGAGGAGACATATTGGCCGGAATTGGCTGATGTCTGACGAATCCTTTTCTTTAGGTATTAGCACGCCGCCGGCCCTTCGCCACGCCTTAGGTATTGTTTGCTTCTTCCACACCACCCTCATGAGCTTCCATGGAAAGCGTAACACATCCGGTGCGTTCTTATAGAGCTTGTATGGTACTCCGTTTCGCCCCGGAGCTGATGCTGCTCTTGCTCGCCGGACCGTGTTCTCCACCTCTTTCCATCTCGGAGGGCTGGTGTCCATGTTGAATTCAGGTGGTTGAATAGGCGGGATGTCATGTGGGATGACTAACTGCTCATGCCTTTTCGTGTCTTTGTGGGCCTTTTCCAGGTGTTCCTCCAATTCCTGTTTTGATGTTTTCAAAGTTCCACTTTTTTCCTTTGCGAAGAGGTCTTTGATGAACTTGAAAGGGTTTTTATAGAACCGTGTTCTTGTGTGTTCTTTCTTCTTGCCAAACCTCATTTATTAAACACGCCATTTACTAAACACTCGAAATTTAGTTGAGATAAAAAATAGGAAGCGAAACAGCCCAGAGCTTAGAATAGACAAATCATTGTGGTTAAACTGCAAGATAGCTCTTCATGCAGCCTTGACCATTGCTCTGAATGATTCAGGACATGATGCAAAATTCAGAGCAATGGTCAAGGCTGCAGGAAGAGCTGTCTTGCAATTTAACCACAATGATTTGTTTTTTTAACCACAATGATTTGCTTCCTGTTTTTTATCTGACTAAATTTCACAATTTGTAAATAAACATCAGAAGTGTGAAGGACAAAGACAATATCAAACCATCCCAAAACCTATTGAAACATGCAAAAGAGAACCAGGGGTGGATTATTTGTCACTTTGAGCCTGTTCAATCATCCCAAACAATCCCATATTCCAATTCTCTCCCGATAAATTTTGATGCATTTTATGTCAAATAAATCTAACCCCTACTTAACAGGATTCAGTGACCTGCCATCTACCATTTTCTGTGGGGTGGATTTCAATGGCTCACCATATTCACAATGAAGAAATGTCTCAGCCCTAAATGTTTCACCCCTTATCTTGCGTCCAAAACCCCTTGTCCAGATCCTACAGTCACTGGAAATATCTTTATGTATCAAGTCTGTCTAGCTCTGCTTTGAATGTTGTTTAATTTAGAGAGGTCATGTTTAAGTCTTCCAAACTCCAGTGACTACTGGCTCAGTCAGCTCCTCCTCTCCTTAGACATTAGTCCTGCCATTCCAGGAATCAGTCTGGTCAGCCTTGGCTGCATTACATCTGTGGCTGAAAAACCCTTTCTCCGGTAAGGAGAGCACAAAGACATGTTTGGAGAGACATGGGCCACGCACAGCCAGTTGTGATGGGGTCAGTTGGACATCTTGGTCAGCATGTGTGCGTTGGGTCGATGTGTCTATTTCCATGCTCTACAGCTCTATGACTCTCTGCTGCATTTGTGTATATTTGGCAAGTAACTCAACTGACTGACATCACCTGGAAACCTCTTTGCATCCTCTTTGCTTCTCCTACTTACTCTCAGTTTCATGTCATCAAACTTAGAAACATTAAATTTGTTTTCTTTTCAATACCATTGATGAACATTGAAAATAACGGACTCAAGAACTGGATTGATTCTGGATCATTCATCACCACCTGCCACCCTAACGAAGTCTTCTCTCTGTTTCCTGTCTGCCAAATAATTTTCAATTCATGCCTGTTTAATATTGCCTAATCCACATATTAAAAAATTCAAAGACTTTCTGAAAATTCGACACATCCTCTTGTTCTCCCTGAAACAAACAAAAACAATCTGCTGGAGGGACTCAGTGGGTCAGGCAGCATCTGTCGAGGAAAATGTGCAGATGACCCTGTATCGTGACCCTTCTTCAGTTGCCAATGGTCATCTGTCCATTTACTTCCACATGTTTCCTCATCCACTAATTCCCTCCAGCAGTTTGCTCTTTGCTCGTGTTTCCAGAATCTGCAAACTCTTGGGTCTCCACATCTTCTCCCTTATCTATTCTACATGGTACATCACCATCATCTCCAATAGATTTGTTAGCCATGATTTCACTTACATAAATTCAAAAATACATTGTCTTATCGCATCAGGTTAGATCAAATAGAACAAGTTGTCCTCCAACTTTAGGCTGTGCATGCCATACGAAAGAAGACAAGAAGAAGGCTGAAACATCTCATGGTCAAGTTGGTTTACAAACCAACTCTCCCGAGCAGTCTCCTGCTGTGGGGCTGTAACTTGTGCTCTGCAGACAGCACAGTTTGTTTACAAAACTATCCTTTTCAATTCAAAACTGATTACTGCATGTAGCCTACATTTGAATTACATTTGAAGACAGGTTTTCATTTGTACTAATGCTTGCTTACCACATAATCACTTAAAGAATAACTTTGTCGAACAACCTCTAAAATGTGTCATTGCGTTGAACTGGGACTGGAGTTGGGGCAGCAGAAAGGCAGGGAGCAGTAGGGGGAGGAGTGGGGTTCAAGCATTGAATGGTGGACCTCAGTCACCATGGCAATGGGTTCATGTGAGAAACTGAAACATTTAACTATTGCAAAAGTATGTGGCTTTTATTTTCCTTAAACATATATTGGGTAATATTCCTGAAAGCATTATCTTTATTAATTTAAGTGTGTCCAACTGAGGCATGGTTTGGGGTTAGTGAGATTCCAATGAGTTTGGACAGAATTTGGATAAAAGGAGTTTTGAAACTCTTCTGATATTTGGCGTTGTTTTCTTTGAACTGTCGATTTCATACAAAGATGAAAAATTGACCGCACAGTTTCTACCAATCCACATATCAGCTCAATCATTAATTGCTCTTTGCTTCTAACATAACAGTGTACAGCCAAACTTTCATAGCTTTCGCAACAGTTACTGTTTTTTCTCAGAAATCTATTGGTGGCAAAGTCCCACTGAACAAACCTCATTTGCAAAATATATTCCATTTCACTCTGCCAGTTTTCCACACAAAGCCCTTGCTGACATTTAGTTCTCATACCTGGGATGTGAGGTTGCTACAAAGCCAGTATTTATTGCCCATCCCTAATTGTCCCCTGAACATAGTGGAGGGCGGGACCATCTCACAGGACAGTTAAGAGCCAACCACATTGCTATAGGCCTGGAATCACATGGATGTCAAATCAGGTGAGTTTTCATCACCAGAAGGGCATTGTGATCCAGGTGGGTTTGCCAGCAATCTGGTGCCTTCACAGTCAACATCATTGGATCTGGAACTTAATTCATGAATTAATTATTCATTTTTATTTCAATTCCCCAGATTCCAAAGTAGGATTTGGATTCATATTTCCAGATCAAGAATCAAGCCCTCTTCATATTGAATCACCAGAATTCGACACTATCGTCTCTATAGTCTCTCTATTAGTTTCTCATTGAGCTGTGCTTTCCCAAGGTAATACTCTTTGCAAACTGGTGGATAAATAGCTCCCAGTGTCTCAGTAAACAAATATGCATGCGGAATGGCCACAATTTTTGTGTGTCCGATCCAGTAAATACATGCCCTTTCTGCAAGCACAATCCACACCCAGAAATGCTTGGTCACGTTAGCGGAGTGGCACAAATAGACCCGTAAACTGTTATAATTCTGTTCAATCCTGACAAATGGTTTTATAAAATGTGAAAGTGCTCAGGAATATGATAGATTTTCTAAATACAATCTGCCTCATCATTGATCATTAATCTCCGAATTGTATACGGGCTATGAAAATATAAACAAACTCGGCTGGAGATGGCAAGGGAAGCTACAGTATGTGTCCATACTGCAGCATGTGGGAGTTAGTGATCAGTGCAACTCTCTTCGGGATGTCCGTGTCTGCATGAAAGGATTCTGCCTTCAATCACTTGGGCTCTACATCAGTGATGTAGTCAACTATTTACAATATATATTCATGATTTAGATGATGGAATTAAAAGTAGCACTAGCAAATTAGCAGATGACACAAAGCTGGGTGGCATTATGAACTGCAAAGAGGATGTTACAGGTTGAGTGAGTGGCAGATGCATGGCAGATGTAGTATAATGTAGATAAATGTGAGAGTATCCACTATGGTGGCAAGAACAAGGAGGCAGATTATTATCTCAATGGTGTCAGATTATGAAAAAGAGAAGCGCAATGAGACTTGGGTGTCCTTGTACACAGTCAATGAAAGTAAACAGATACAGCAGGCAGTGAAGAAAGCTAATGCAATGTTGGCCTTCATAATGAGAAGATTTGAGTACAGGAGTAAAGAGTTCCTTCTGCAGTTTTTTTTCCACAGTTTAAAAATAAGGGGGACGCCATTTAAAACTGAGATGAGAAAATACTTTTTCACCCAGAGAGTTGTGAATCTGTGAAATACTCTGCCACTGAAGGTAGTGGAGGCCAATTCACTGGATGTTTTCAAGAGAGAGTTAGATTTAGCTCTTCGGGCTAACGGAATCAAGGGGTATGGGGAGAAAGCAGGAACGGGGTACTGATTCTGGATGATCAGCCATGATCATATTGAATGACAGTGTTGGCTCGAAGGGCCGAATGGCCGACTCCTGCACCTATGTCCTATGTTTCTATGAATGTGGCATTCAGGCAACGGACACAGCAGTAGTGTGGAGCGGCTGGGAATTTTGGGATTCCCGTTAGGATTTCAGTCACAGAAGACAGTAGATGCCATTTCACTGGATGAATTTCAAAGAGAGTTAGATAGAGCTCTAGGGGCTAGTGGAATCAAGGGATATGGGGAGAAAGCAGGCACAGGCTGCTGATTGTGGATGATCAGCCATGATCAGAATGAATGGCGGTGCTGGCTCGAAGGGCTAAAAATGGCCGACTCCTGCACCTATTGACTATTTTTCTTTGTTTCTATGTCAGGTCAGATATGGGAACATGAGGTTAGTCACTAGAGGGAGAGGAGAAACTTGGATAATTTTAAACTGAAAAATTGCACTCTGTGGATTTTGACAAAAGTAAAGAAAAGGTTGAGATTGTTAGGAAGCTGGGTAGTGGGGATTTAAGAGAGATTGAGAAGAGGTTCTATTGACACTGCTCCCTTTACAAGTGTTGTGGAACCTACAAAATTATAAAGTATTTGTAAGTATTTGAATATCATTAATCCACATGTACTTGATTTTACTTGTGAAGCATTTCTTTACTCATTCAGTTATTCTCGACAATTTGAGCATCACTGTCAAGGTTAGTGGTTTCCCACCATTGTTAATTGTACTCAAGACAGTGGTAGATTGCTTTCCAAAACCTTTCCATTCCTTCCGGTGAAAGTACTCCCACAGTTATACTAGGTAGGGAGTTGCAGCATTAAGAAGCAGTATCGATAAAGGAAAGGTGATTCATTTCTTGTTATCATGGGGCAAGCAATTCCTGACACCACAAAACCTCTCCATCAGCGGCAAGGCCCAATTCAGGAGGGTGCAATGCCTTGATGAATGTTACTCCAGTAATACTGAAGAAGCACAACATCATCCAGGACATAGCATGTCCCCATCTACTACTGTAATCTTCTTTGTTTCCACCACTTGTGTACAGTGATCTCGGTCTCAATCAACCACCGCAAGTTGTCTCAATGTTCATTGCCAAGACTACTTCAATAACACCTCTCATATCAGTGATCCCATCAACCAAGAAAGACAATGGCAACAGGCCCATGGGATCACCACATGCTGTGGGTGCCTCTCCAGTCATGACTTGGAAATCCATTGTTGTTCCTTCATTGCTATCAAGAGCACAGTGGGAGCATCATTCACTGGCTACGTAAGGATGTTCACATCCTCATGGGCTAAAAATGGAAGCCTGAGCAGTGAGGCCCACATCCTAAACAAGTGTAAACATGGCCTAACACAGATCCTTCCTCTTTTACGCTGATGTCATCTTCAGAAACAACTTCTCCATTTACCCTTTACATTTAAAAGTAATTCCTTGTAATTCTATTTGTGTAATTTGTTTTAAATACGTGAGAACAGAACATATCTGTGTGTGCTGAGGATGCATTTATTATAAGGATAGTAACTAAAAGACAGAGAAGCTCAAGTACCTGTGTTTGTCAGTGATTGGGATAAATTGTGGCAGATAATCTACAGTATGGTGCAAAGGAGAAGATTTATTCCAATTAGTTTTTACTAATATCAGCATCAAAGTCAATATTTATTATCCATCCCTAACTACCTTGGAGAAGATGGTGGTGAGCTGCCTTCTTGAAGTTCTGCAATACTTTTGGTGAAGATGCTCTCACACAGCTATCAGGACTTAGTCAGAGTCATGGAACCACAGAATCGTACAGCACAAAAACAGCTGCAACACGTCCATGCTGACCTAGTTTCCTCATCAAACTTAGTTCCATTTGCCCCATATCCCTCTAAACCTTTCCTTTCCATAAACCTGTTCAAGTGTCTTTTAATTGCAATGTTAGTACTAGCTTCAACTACCTCCTCTGTCAGCTCATCACATATACCTTCTACCCTTTATAGACAATAGGTGCAGGAGTAGGCCATACGGCCGTTCAAGCCAGCACCGCCATTCAATGTGATCATGGCTGATCATCCCCAATCAGTACCCTGTTCCTGCCTTCTCCCCATATCCCCTGACTCTACTATCTTCAAGAACCCTATCTAGCTCTCTCTTGAAAGCATCCAGCGAACCGGCCTCCACAACCCTCTGAGGCAGAGAATACCACACACTCACAACACTGTGTGAAAAAGTGTTTCTTCATCTCTGTTCTAAATGGCTTGCCCCTTATTCTTAAACTGTGGTCCCTGGTTCTGGACTCTCCCCACATTAGGAACATGTTTCCTGCCTCTAGCGTGTCCAAACCCTTAATAATCCTATATGTTTCAATATGATCCCCTCTCATCCTTCTAAACTCCAGAGTATACAAGCCCAGCCGCTCCATTCTCTCAGCATATGACAGTCCAGCCATCCCGGGAATTAACCTTGTAAACCTACGCTGCACTCCCTCAATAGCAAGAATGTCCTTCCTCAAATTAGGGGACCAAAACTGCACACAATACTCCAGGTGTGTCTCACTAGGGCTCTGTACAACTGCAGAAGGACCTCTTTGCTTCTATACTCAACTCCTCTTGTTTGAATCCTTTATCCATTGAATGCAAAGGATGCCCTTCGTGTTCATATTAAACCTTATCATCTCACCTCAAACCCGTGTCCTCTGGTTCTTGATACCCCCACACTGGGTAAAAGGCTCTGTTCATTCAGCCTTTCTATTCCCCTCAATAATTCAACTATCTCAGCCTCCTGCACTCCAAGGAATAAAGTCTGAGGGAGCACAATTTTTCAGGCCCATACAGGTGATCCAATATTGGTCTCAACACCACCTTCCCACTTTCCCCACGTCTCCTGACTTCTGTTGAGTTTATAGTCAATCATCCTCTACCTTGAACGTAGTCAATGTCTCAGCCTCTGCAGCTCCTTTGGGAAGATGACATAAAAAACTTGTGCCAGCCAGAGCAATATGGGATGACTTTGGTATAATGACAAAACATTGTCCTCAATGAGAACTGTGCAATGGTCTTCTGATTTCTGCCAAAGCCATGGTCAACAGATTCACCTGTTGCAGGTGGACAGGAGAGGAGGAGGTCAAGTAGGTCAATCCCTTGTGTTGGCTCATTCTCTACCTGCTGTAGAAAGAGCCTGGCAGACACATCCTTCAGGGTTCAGCCATCTCAGTGAGTGGTCGTGTGACCAAGCCACTCCCAATGATGGATGCTGAGGTCCACACCCAGTGTACACTCTGTACACTTGCTTCTTTTAATGTCATTCGAGATTTTGCTCAGCTGACCAATAATGGTGGGCATTCATTAGGACAGTGAAAGCTTCCCATGGTGAAATCTGTGGGCTCCTTCCCATGAAGAGGTAAGTGAGGAAACAGTATGTTCTTTCTCCTTTCACCAGGGCCAATCCTCTCTCCGGGAATGGTTGTTTATCCTAATGGGTGCAATGGAATTGGCAGCATGTTTAATGAATACAACCCTCTATGAAGGTTTTTTCATCATGAAATGGCAGGACCTCCCTGGATTGCATGTACTCTCTCGTGGAACATCGGGCCCAGCAGGATGCAGCAAAGCACCTGGAGCTCTCCCATTTGAGATCCATTCGAAATGTTCAAAATCGCAAAGGTGCAAGTTCGATTCCAGATGGAATCTTTATTTGTGGTATAATTCTATATCTGAACCCATTTGTATCAACACCAGTGGTGCCGGAACACTGAGCTGGAGGGGGAGTGTCATTTAGTTTGACAAGAGGCAGTGTCAGTTACTGTGCAGTGTGAGGGAACCTCAGCTTGTCCTGTGCTGGGCTCAAAGCCACGTTGCTGCTTCTCCAGAATTCCACACAAGTTCCTCTGCAGAAGGTCAGTAAACTTCAGACATTATTCTTCATTGGTAATAGTGGATTAAATGAACGGGATTAAACGATTGAAATGTAGTTTGCAAAACTGATGTACTTCTTCAAATGTTATTGTGAAATGTGTTCTCCTATTACAATGATGGTGTCTTCACTAAAAAGGGAACAAATGTCATTATTTTTGCTACATCCGACTGATTAAAATCTAAAATAGCGGTGTTTCTCTTGACTATTCAAATGCACTTTATTCTTTCCCTCATTTCAAATTTCATGTTTCCTACCTGCTGTATGAAAAGATTTCAATACATAACCTTGTTTGTTGTTTCTGTTTTCTAAAACAATGTTTTGATCTTGAAAATAAAGAAATTGTTGAATAAATCATTTTCCTCCACAGATGCTGCCTGAGCCGCTGAGTTCCTCCAGGAACTTATTTTGTTTTTTTTGCTTTGGGAGAAGAAGTGGATGTGTTGAATTTTCAGAAGGTCTTTGATAAAACCATGCAAAAAGATCAACAAGGAATATTAAAATATGTGGATTTGGCAATGTTCAACTGGGATGGATTGAAAATTCTTTAGCAGGCTAGGAACCGAGACTTCTTTTGGGTGGCACATGGTGACTAATGAGCCATCATTGAAACCATTGCTTGAGCCTGTTATTTTCAATGTACATTAATGATTTTGACAAGTAAGTAAATTTAATATTTCTAAGTTTTATGACATGAAACTGAGAGTAATTAGGAGAAGCTAAGAGGATGCAAAGAGATTTCCAGGTGATTTCAGTCAATAGACAATAGACAATAGGTGCAGGAGTAGGCCATTCGGCCTTTGAGCCAGCACCGCCATTCAATGTGATCATGGCTGATTATCCCCAATCAGTAGCCCGTTCCTGCCTTCTCCCCATATCCCCTGACTCCGCTATTTTTTAAAAGCCCTATAGAAACATAGAAACATAGAAAATAGGTGCAGGAGTAGGCCATTCGGCCCTTCGAGCCTGCACCGCCGTTCAAAATGATCATGGCTGATCATCCAACTCAGTATGCTGTACCTGCTGTCTCTCCATACCCCCTGATCCCTTTAGCCACAAGGGCCGCATCTAACTCCCTCTTAAATATAGCCAATGAACTGGCCTCAACTACATTCTGTGGCAGAGAATTCCAGAGACACTATCTAGCTCTCTCTTGAAAGCATCCAGAGAACCTGCCTCAACCGCCCTCTGAGGAAGAGAATTCCACAGACTCACCACTCTCTGTGAGAAAAAGTGTTTCCTCATCACCGTTCCAAATGGCTTACTTTTTATTCTTAAACTGTGGCCCCTGGTTCTGGACCCCCAACATCGGGAACATGTTTCCTGCCTCTGGCGTGTCCAAACCCTTAACAAACTTATATGTTTCAATGAGATACCCTCTCATCCTTCTAAACTATAGAGTGTACAAGCCCAGCTGCTCCATTCTCTCAGCATATGACAGTCCCGCCATCCCGGGAATTAACCTTGTAAACCTACGCTGCACTCTCTCAATAGCAAGAATGTCCTTCTTCAAATTAGGGGACCAAAACTACACACAACACTCCAGGTGTGGTCTCACTAGGGCTCAGTACAAATGCAGAAGGACCTCTTTGCTCCTATATTCGAGTCTTCTTGTTATAAAGGCCAACATGCCATTCGCTTTCCTCACTGCCTGCTGTACCTGCATGCTTACTTTCATAGACTGATGAACAAGGACCCCCAGATCCCGTTGTACTTCCCCTTTTCCCAACTTGACACCATTTAGATAGCAATCTGCCTTCCTGTTTTTGCTACCAAAGTGGATAACCTCACATTTATCCGCATTAAACTTCATCTGCCATGCATCTGCCCACTCCCCCAACCTGTCCAAGTCACCCTGCATTCTCATTGCATCCTCCTCACAGTTCACACTGCCACACAGCTTTGTGTCATCTGCAAATTTGCTAATGTTACTTTGAATCTCTTCATCCAAATCATTGACGTACATTGTAAATAGCTGCGGTACCAGACCGAGCCTTGCCATACCACACTAGTCACTGCCTGCCATTCTGAAAGGGGCCCATTAATCCCTACTCTTTGTTTCCTGTCTGCCAATCACTTCTCTATCCATGTCAGCACTCTACCGCCAATACCATGTGCCCTAATTTTGTCCACTAATCTCCTATGTGGGACCTTATCAAATGCTTTCTGAAAGTCCAGGTACACTACATCTACTGGCTCTCCCTTGTCCATTTTCCTAGTTACATCTTTAAAAAATTCCAGAAGATTGGTCAAGCATGATTTCCCCTTCGTAAATCCATGCTAACGCGGACCGATCCTGTTACTGCTATCCAAATGTGCGGCTATTTCATCTTTTATAATTGACTCCAGCATCTTCCCCACCACCGATGTCAGGCTAACTGGTCTATAATTCCCTGTTTTCTCTCTTGCTCCTTTCTTGAAAAGTGGGATGACATTAGCTATCGTCCAATCCACAGGAACTGATCCTGAATCTATTGAACATTGGAAAATGATCACCAATGCTACCACTATTTCTAGACCCACCTCCATGAGGACCCTGGGATGCAGACCATCAGGACCAGGGGATTTATCATCCTTCAGTCCCATTGGCCTACCCAATACTATTTCTCGCCTGATAAACATTTCTTTCAGTTCATCTACCCCCTTAGATCCTCTGTCCTCCAGTACTTCTGGGAGATTGTTTGTGTCTTCCTTAGTGAAGACAGATCGGAAGTACCTGTTCAGCTCTTCTGCCATTTCCTTGTTACCCATAATAATCTCACCCACGTCTGCCTTCAAGGGACCCACATTTGACTTTGCTACTCTTTTTCCCTTAACATATCTAAAGAAGCTTTTACTGTCCTTCTTTATATTCCTGGCCAGCTTCCCTTCGTACTTCATCTTTTCAGCCCGTATAGCCCGTTTTGTTTCCTTCTGTTGTCCTATGAAAGTTTCCCAATCCTCTGGCTTCCGGCAACTATTTGCTGTGTTGTACATCTTTTCTTTTAGTTTTATTCTACAACTAACTTCTCTTGTCAACCACGGTTTCCTCCCACTTCCCTTAGTTGAGAAAAAATCAGGAAGTAAAACAGCCCAGAGATCAAAATAGACGAATCATTGTGGTTGAATTGCATAAAAGCTCTTAATGCAGCCTTAACCATTGCTCTGAATTTTGCTTCAGGTCCAGAATGTGATATGAGTTTTATGTTGGTTGCACCAAGCTTCAGTGCGTCCCTCAGCACGTTTTCATGCAGTCTGGAGTGGGTCAAGTGGCAACATTCCCTGATGGACCACACTTTGACAGATCGTTGCTTCATTCCTCAGCACAGTAACAGTGTGTGGGAGATGGGGCAATGTTCCTGTCCTTATATTCCAGCCTTTGACCCACAGTGAGCAGCACGAGAACAGAAGTATTGCAATTGAAGTTTTATCTTTAGAAACAAAAGAGACACTTCCTCACTCTTACATTCAATGCCTTAGCATTGAAGGCAAGCATACCATATGCCTTCTTCACTACCCTAACTACTTGTACTGCCACCTTCCGTGAGCTATCAACGTGGACTCCAAATGCACTGAAGATATGTGTCTCAAACTGACTCAGTCTAAAATTCTATGTTTTTTCCCACAGGGAATCCACAAAATGAGGCCCAGGTTTTTCTGCAGCAGTTTGCCAGCTGGTTTGATGTTCGGTGTCTTTGTTTTCCTGCTTCGACCTGTTTCCACACAGAGTAAGTGCTTTCTCTTCACCGGTCACAGTCACCTTGCTTTACTTTATCATTGTCCGTGTAAACCCATACCCCATTGTCAATCTCTCTTTCCTCTCCACGTCCCACAAATCCACCCCATCCTTGCTGGAGCTCCATTTCTGAGCCTCTCCCATTAGCTCCCTCCCTCCCCTTCCCCTGCACCAACATGGTCCTTTTCAAAGTCAGAAATGGCCCCCGGTGAGTAGTGTGACATGGTTGTCCACACCATCCTCCCCAACATCTCCCCATCACAGTACAGGTGGGTGCAACTGCCCTTCACTTATAGATCCACTCGCAGCCCGAGAACTACCCACAATGTCTTCACTTTACGCTCCAGCACAGTTCCCTCGGGCACCCTCCGACAATCTACCATGGACCCCTCCTATTTCTCATCCTCAAGCTGCCCTTCGGTGATATCAGCTGAAGTTTCACCGTTGCTTCCACAAGTTGACTGTGGACACCAGCTTGACCTCGCTAGCACCTCCCTCGACTCCTCCATAGTCTCCACATTCCCAGAGTACATGTGGGACATCCAGGACTGCATGAGCAGAATTCCCCCCCAACTGAACACTTTGAATCCCAAAGCCATTGTCTTCAGTCCCACCACAACCTCTTTCTCCAGCCAGCAATTCCATTCCATTCAAATCCCAGAATATTTGGGGGTCAGACTGGTGATTCAGTGGCAGCAGACCAGACTCCAGGATGGTGTGTTGCCTCCCTGGTGCCAGGGTCCAGGATGTGTCCCAGCAGGTGTGGGACATTCTCAAGGACGAAGGTGAACAGCCAGAAGGCGGTGGGCACTTTGGCACAAATGGGATGGGTAGGAAAAGGGATGAGGTCTGATAGTTTTCCTACCACTGACATGAGTCTCACTACGTCAACAACTCTCCAACCCTTCCACAAACTCACCTGTGGCCAGAGAACACACACAGATCTTTATCAAGGCTCGCTGGGCTCATCATCTCCAGATTCCTTCCGGTGCCATGTGTTAGTGAAGGTAGGAATAGGAAGAAAGGACAGATGAATGTATGGCTCAGGACTTGGTGCAGGGGGCAGAGATTCAGATTCAGATCTTTCGGCCATTGGCATCTCTTCTGGGGCAGACGTCACCTCTACAAGAGGGATAGTTTGTATCTGAAATGGAGGGGACCAATATGTTTGCAGGGAGGTGCACTAGTGTTACCAAGAGGGCTAAACTGGAGAGGTAGGGGGGTGATGGGAAGGTGGAGATGAAGATAAGTAAGTCTCAAAGGAAGGACAGACAGAGGGAGGTGAAGTTATATAGTGAAACTGATGGGTGGAGGTATGTTCATTCCAATGCAAGGAGTATTGTGGGCAAAGTAGATGAACTTAGAGCCCAGATCGCTGTTGGGGACTATGATGTTGTGGTCATTGTGGAAATATGGTTGTGACAGGGACATGACTAGCAGCTCAATGTTCTGTGTTTCTAAGGGAAAAAATGGGGGAATTGCTCTATTAATCAGGGAAAATATCTTGTTGGCACTCAGAGTGGAGACTCTGGATGGTTTGTCCATTGAGGTGATATGGGTAGAGCAATGTGAAAATAAGAAAGGTGCAAGCAATTCAACGGAATTGTATCAGAGGTCCCCCAAGAGTGAGCAGGAAATAGAGGAACAGATGTGGACACAGATTACTGAAAGATTACACAAATGGATGTCTTGGGGGGTGACTAATGGTATATTCAATAGGATGTTTTGTAACAGTTGTGAATAGTGCAACGTGAGAAAGGAATCCAAAATGGACCTTGTGTTGGGAAATGAGTCTGGCCAAGTGACTGATGTTTTAGTGAAAGAGTATTTTGGAGACAGTGAATATAACTCCATAAGTTTTAAAATTGGTTTGAATAGGGATATGTCTGGACTGTGCGACAAGACATTAATTTGAGTAAGGCAAATGACACCATTATTAGGCAGGAGCTTGGTAAGGTACACTGAGAGCAGTTGTTATTAAGTTACTCCAAGTCTGAGATTGAGAATTGTCTGAAGGTCAGTTGTTCCAAACTCAAGACCGGCAAGTTCCAGTGAGGAGGAGAGATAAGACTGGGAAAGTAAGGGAACCTGAGATGACCAAATAAATTTGTAAATTTGGTCAAAAATAGAAAGGAAACACATGCAAGGTTCAAGAATATGATAGCAGAGAGGGCCATTGAGGAATATAAAGCAAGGAGGAAAGAACTCAAGCGGGCGATTAGAAGGGAGAAAATAGGCCACAAAATGGCTGTGGCGATTTGGAGTAAAGAAAGTTCCAAGGCTTCTTATACTTACATTACAATCAAGACGGTAGACAAGGAGAAGGTAAACAAGGATAAATGAAGGAAACTGAAACTGGAGTTAGGGGATGTAGGTGAGGTGTCAGATAACTCCAGGGATGAGAGGAGCAAGGGAAAAGGGAAATAAATGAAATAAAATAAAATGTCAGTAAAAAGGTGGGGTGGATTGTTTGAGGATTTGTTGCCTGATAGTCAAGAATTCAATGTTCATACCATTAAGTTGTCAGATACCCAAGAGAAATATGAAGTGAGATTTCTTCAGTTTGCATGTGGCCTCACTGGCAATGGAGGAGGCCAAGGACAGAAAGATCAGTTTGGGAATGGGAGTTAAAATGGTTTATTTGTTTAGAGAGAGAATTCAGCGAATTAAAGAACTACGAGTCACATGTCAACGGTAGGAAACATTTGGAAAGGATTCTTTGGGATAGAATTGACTCCCATTTGGAACAAAATAGACGAGGGGATTAAAGACAGTAGGCATGACTTTTACGTGTCATTGTCTACAGTGATTTTAGTAAGGCACTTGGTAAAGTTCCCCATGATAGACTGATGATGAAGATTAATAAGCATGGGATTAACATTGAATTGTTTGTCAGGATTCAGAATGGGCAGACTAGAAAACAGAGGAAAAGGCAATATTCAGGCAGGATATCTGTGACCAGTGGAGTTCTATATGGATCTCTGCCAGGACCACTGTCAGTCATGATTTATACAATGAATTTAAATGTAGATGGGTTGGTTAGTACATTTGTAGATGAGAACTAGATTGCTGCGCTGTGAACAAACCTGTCAAAGTACCAAAGTATGTTGTAAGGTAATGAATGGGATATAGACCAGCTACAGAAATGGGTGGACAAATGACAGATCAAGTTTAATCCAAGCATCTGTGAGGTGTTGCAGTTTGGGAGGTCGAATATAAGGGGAAGATATACAATTAACGGCAAGGCCCTTAACAGCATTGATGTACAGAGGGACCTTGGGATCCAAATCCCGAACTCTCTGAAAATGGCAATACAGGTAGATAGAGTGACAAAGAAGGCAGATGGCGTGCCTTTGGTTGGATCATTGGGTATAAGAGTCAGGAAGTCAGGATGTGATGCAGCTTTGTAGGACTTTGGTTAGGCCGGATTTACAAGCATTACATGCAGTTCTGGATGCCCCAAAAAGATGCAGAGGCTTTGGAGACAGGGCGGAGAAGGTTTACAAGAATTATGCCTGTGTTACTGGATATTAGCTACAGGGAGAGGTTGAATAGACTTGGATTGTTTTCTCTGGAATGTTTGACATTGGTGAGGCTTGATAGAATTCTACAAAATTATGAGCGGCAAGGTCAATGTAGACAGTCAGAATCTTTTCCCCAGGATGGAAATATCAAATACAAGAGGGCATGGGGGGCTTTTAGGTGAGAGAGGCAAAGTGTGAAGGAGATGTGAAGGACAAGTATTTTACAGTGGTGAGTGGCTGGAACATGCTGCTGGTGGTGATGGAGGGAGATGTGTCAATGGGATTTAAGAGACTTTTGGATAGGCACATGGACATGCAGGGAATGGAGAGATATGGATTATGTGTAGGCAGATAGGTGTTGGTCGTGGCATTATGCTCGACATAGACCTTGTGGGCCGAGGGGTTTGTTCCTGTGCTGAACTGTTCTATGTTGTAAATCACTGTGGAATGAGGAGCAGGCAGGGAGGCAGGAGCATGTTTATTCTGTTCCAGGTCTGTCCGACAAGGGCCGGGGATGCGGCGTGTACAGGATCGGCCTGATCTCCACCCACATCAGGAAACCCCGTCACAGGGAACGCTGGAGACCCGACACAAACGCCCTTCTTCTTCCGTCTTTCTCCCATTCACTCTTCTCATGTCATGAAGTATCCCTGGATCAGGCCAGGTTATTCCAGCCAGCCATCTATTCACAAACTGTGTCCGTCTCACTGGAGGTTCTGTGGGAGATCAAAACATTGTGGAAATAAATGAAATTCAAAATTAATAATTACAGACATGGAGTGGAGGAAATGTGCTTAAAATGTTAATTCCTACATTTTTCCTATTTCCAACAGAAATCAGAAATCAGATTTATTTCTTGGATGATGGAGGCGACATTGTGTTAAAAGGACCGGACAATCCTGGGAGTGAAACTGTAGTCTGAGAATGGGAATCACACTCAGGGCCGGGAAAACACGCTGTGGTAACTCTCCGCGCCGGGAACAAGGGCTTGTGGAGCAGACAGTGGGGCAATGGCTGGGAAAACGCAGGCAAGAACCAGGAGGTGGATGTGGATCTCCGTACTGGTAATCTGGCAATGAAAAACCCCAGATTTAAATGGTCAGGATTGTTCACTTTGACCGAAACACAGACGAGGAACCAGATCCTGAAACGATATGAAATATATGGGATCAAAGGTGAGTGGGGGAGACACGGTTCAACAATATGTTTCTCTGTAAATAATGTCACGTGTAATGATGAAATATGGCGGGAATTGTGAGACTTCTTCCACCCGATGAATCTCCCAATGAAACAATTGGGGGAAAGATTTTTCTTCATTGATTCTGTGGGCCTGGGGTAAGATTGTCGAGTGACACTGCTGCTCAATGTTACCCAGTGAACCAGGTCCATGCCTCACTTGGTTGAGATCCCAGAGGAAGTCCTTCATCTGTGGAACTTACACTGGTGGGAGAGTTCCCACCTTGAGGGCGGTCGGGGGAGACATGACAGGGACAAATGGACAAACGTATCAATTCAGTTACATCTAAATGTTGTTTGCATTCACTGGTCAGGGTGTTGCCGGTTGCACCAGCAGTGTCACGGTGAACATCCGGCATTTACCTGTGTGAATATGTACAGCTTCAGGACTTCCACCCATGCGTTTCACAACGATGAATTCCACAACTTGCTGACAGTTCTTGCGGTGAATCTGCCAGCGCTCCCCTTCACTTCTCCATGTGGAGACCAGGACTAGAGCAGGAATATGCTGATATTCCCCGACACTGGCACTGGGAAAACTGCTCCCAGATCCGGTGCCTGCAGGGGTGGAGACTCTTCAGGATTCAAAACTAATTGTTATTGTAGAATTAGACTCTTTCATGATAAAACAAATGAAATATTCAATATTAATAAATGTGTTTACTTCTAAAAGTTGGTGACATCAGAACCATTCCAACAGCTTGGGAGCTATAGCCGAGGATGAACAAGGCCTTTGCCTCCTGTAGATAATTCTCCACAGGTGTAAAGGGATTGAGATTTGTTCATTGCTCTAACGTTTGCCGAGATACAGTGAATAAGGTTGGATCCAACTACTTTGATCTTCATGTTTTCCCCAGCGAAATCTCCATTGCAGAATATTCCAGTCTGCAGGAGTACGTGCTGAGGGACACACTGAAGATCAGTGCAGACAAAGCAAAGGCATTGTGGAATAGAACTACAGTCCATGGACCTTCTGCCACCAGTCCCCGCCGAGCTAAATCTAATGTACAAACATCTGAAACACTTGAATTGGTATAATCTCAGGATGCAGCATGAGTGTCAAGAGTGTTATGTACACAAAATGTGTGAACACTGTCAAAGTGAGGAACAATAACACTATGTCTGTGTAGTCTGTACAATATCAAATTCAGATTTAGATTCATATTAGTTCATTGTCAAATACATTTGGGTAAAACACATTCATTGTTCAGATAAAGTAAATTATAATAAAAGGTACATTAAAAAATGCAACAAATGCAAAACAGCAGAATGGTGCAGAGATTGCAGTGCAGTCTGAAGTAATGCAACATAAAACTAACGTTTATGAAAATGCCCCAGGGGATGATGAGTGTTTGTGGCTCTGGGCTTGGACTATCTGGAGTTTAGAAGAATGAGGGGCGGGTCTAGGTTTTCAGTTGAGGTGAGATTGAGTCCAGTCATTGGACTTGTACAAACCACTACTCACTCTGAAACTCATTGATCTGTTTTTCACAGTTGAGGCAAGTCCACAGAGGCCTCTGCTGGGCAGTGACGTCACACTCAGCTGCACCATCTCCAGACTCTCAGATACAGTCAGTCTTCACTGGAGACCCATGGACTCATCCCAGCAGAACAGGAGCAACACTGATCAGATCCGCCTGGATAACACGGTCTATCTGATGGTTCAACACGTTACAGTGGAGGATGGGAAGTATGTGTGTGATGTGCAGGAAAACGGAAACATTGTTCACACAAGTAATGGCGATTTTACTGTAACAACAGTGAGTGTAAACACCTCCCATTGGATATCAAGTAGACACTTGTATCACGGTGCTTCTTGTAATATTATGTGTGCGCCCTGTGAAGAACTGTGGCAGTGACCAACTGCTCTCCAGTATAAAATGCTGCAATGATCAGGGAGAAGTTTACAGAAAGTCTCTCTGTGGAGCAGCTGCCTGCTTGTCTCCGTGTGACAGACACACAGCACAGGAGGGGGATGTCTTTCTGTAACCATTGTTCAGTCAAGTATTTTGTCAGTTTATCTTGCCATCAATGCTCCAGTATCTGAGACTGAGATACTGATACAGGACTCACGTCAAAGTGTCAGATAGAAAGTGTAGTCACCATGACAACCACCAGCACTTGCTGCTCACACTCACACTGGGGGTCCCGGCCCACACATCAGCACTGAACAACAATCCATCCCCTCTCCCCTCATTGACCCTTCTCAACGAGTCTGGTGTTGCTTGAAGTGATTCCAGCTGCTGCAGACTCGGGCTTCGGATCAGCATTCAGCTGGGAGCAGGACCCAGGAACAGGGAACGACAGGGAATCAATGGGTGTGAATGGGAGAGGGATGGTGGGAATAATGCGAATGAAGGGACGGGAAGACCCGACCCACTTGAAGTGCCAACCTGTCCGGGTCAGTCCCCGCGCAGGCATCCTCTGGGCTGCTTCTGTCCGCAGCCTGAACCTGCACCACCTCCTGCAGACAGACTGACAGAGACATTCACCTCCCAGACCGCTCTCGGGAGTCTCCGGGAGGTTTCATTCCATCCTGGGAGATTCCCGGACAGTCCGGGTGTGGGGGCGAACCTAATGTTGAAATGTAGAGTGGAATATCCAAACTTCACTGCAATTTACTGCCGTACAGGACATTGTATTTTATAAAGATCTGATGAGTTTAGTGCGGCATTCATGAAAGATGTTACATTTGAAACTTGATCAGCTGAACAAAACACCACGAATGTTTATAAGAATACGGTTGAGAATCTCTGTATGGCACGGTAACTGTAATACTGATAGGAGGTATCCTCTGTCTCTCTGATACAGATTTAACTAATGGGAGATACACACTTTACCGCTCCAGCACAGATCACAGTGAACTTCACCTGGTTTGTTCTGGGAGTAATGGTCGTAGCTATTCCCGTGCTCAGTGGTTATGGGCACCTCATGGCCTTCAACAGCAGAAAGTAATAGCATCTGCAAAACGTTCTCAGCCCATCAATGTCAAAGGGACCGACTTCGGGAATCGACTGTTGACCTCAGGGAAACCCTTCGATGGCAAGGATTTCAGTGTGAGGATTGTCCCCGTTTTGTTTCAAGATGCCGGAATTTACGCATGTTATCTGGAACCAAATCCATTTCCCATCATTGATCTAATCACAGTGTAAGGTAGGAGACAGAATGTTGCCACTGAGTTTACTGATGAACTTATTGTTTAAAATGTAAACAACCTGCTTGTTTCCACAGTCACAGCTGAACCGTCTGATGCAGTGACTGAGGGAGACACCGTTACCCTGACCTGCTCTGTGTCTCACGTCACTGAGTTAATGAGACTGGTTTGGATCAATGGCGATGGCAAAAGTGTTGGAGGAAAGACACTGACTGTGGAAGAGAAATCACAGAGTCTGGTTATTCAGAAAGCTGAGAGAGGCAGAGGGAACTGGAGATGTGGTTTGTTTCATCAAGACCTGCCCCGGCTTTTTGTCCCGTACTATCTGGAGCCCCGTGGTAAGTGATAAGGGTTTGTTTTTCATACTTAGTCATGATTGAGCTTTGATGTCGCTTATTGATCCTGAAATTTGAGTGGAATATTTTCTTCCAGTTTGAGTGGTCTAACTCTGTTATGAATACCAAATTCTCAAATTTCAAATGACACTTCCCGAACCCCACTTCTCCCCCCCTTCATTGTGCACGCATTTATCCCACCACCCAGTTATCCTATTCACTTCCCTTCCTCTTTCAACTCATTTCTCACCCCTTCCAATTGCAGAGTTTTCCTTTTATGTTCTTGCTCCACTTCCACCCATATCCCTCCCTCTGTTACTGATCTGACTGTAGATCAGTCAGTATTAGTTGACCTGATCTATGTCATGTTTTACTGCATGCCGCTGTGTACTCAAACAGTCATCTGGTTGAACCAGGACTTATATAAAGGACTTCAAGATTATGTAAAAGGAAACACTATAGAAACGAAACAGAAATGGGAATTGGAAATGAATATTATTATTACTGATGAAATGTGGGAAAAGACATGTCTTTTGGCTCATAAGTTAACAAACAGCCCCACCTGGAGGGAGTTTGAATGGAAAACTAGAATGAGAGTATTTAAGACTCCTCTTATGTTAGCAAGATACAGCAACACCTCAGATTTATGCTGGAGACAATGCGGGTAGATTGGTGATCGTACCCATATTTTTGGGGATTGTCCCAAATTGTATCAATATTGGAGAGACATTCAGGCGGAGATCAAGCTAATCTTGGGGGTGGATCTACCTCTGGAGCCTGCATGCTTCATACTAGGAGAGACTCCAGAATATATAGATACCAAAAATCAGACATACTTGCTTGGGGTGTTGCTGTTGATTGCAAAGAAGATGATTCCAGTGTCATGGAGAAATGTAAAGCCACCAAATGTTCAACAGTGGAGGGAAAGACTGAAAAGTGTATATTTGATGGAAAGTATAACAGCTAAACTCCAGTGAAGGACTGATGCTTTCAACATTATGTGGACACCGGTATTACTACAACTGCCAAGACTGATAAAGGACACGATTTCTCCATAGCCCCAGTGGAGGCGAGGAGTTCGACTGGTATTGTATACGTGTATTTGGAACCATATGTACAGACATGATTGGGACTGTGTATAAGTACATAGGGCCGAATGGCCTACTCCTGCACCTATTTTCTACATACATAGTGGCGATCAATGACAAAATAAGTTCTTCAAGTGGCATACAAGTGTCTGGTTTAACATAACGGGTGACTATATATTAAGTAGGATTAAATATGATGAGCTTGCTTGGGTGCCTGTGAATGTGGTGCTTCTGCGACAGAACTCTAGGATGATCTGATGTGATGCTGACAGCTGCTGTGTGATTTGTATATCTTGTTTGTATGTGTACTTTGTCTTGTTAATAAATGTTGAGGGCAAAAAATAAATGGCGGTGCTGGCTCGAGGGGCTGAATGGCCTACTCCTGCACCTATTGTCTATTGTCTTTTGTCAAAGGTCCTTCCTTTGAATCTGACAGTTTTATTCATCATAAAACATGAACTCACTTCTTTCCCTTTCCACGGATACTGCTCAAACGGCTGAGTATTTCTAACCTTTACAGTTCTTGTGCTCCTGGTTAGAGAGGATTTAAGCTGGAGGGCAATATCCACTCTGTTGTCAGCAGTGCTCATTCAACCATTGTTCCAGGCTTACACTATAATAGACATTTGTCCACTGTACAGTGGGAAGTATCACAGCTGAATCAGCTACTTTATCAGCCAACCATCAGCTCCCATCTCCTGCCTGAGAAATGTCAGCTGATTGTAACCAAGAAATAGAAACTTGTGTGAATGTTTACAGTCTCTAACTGATGGCTACTGGAGCAAGTTGTGGCTCTCTGATCTTTCTGAGTAAGGTCAATTAATCTGGGGAAAAAAAGACACAATGTGCTGGAGTAACTCAACGGGTCAGGCGGAATCTCTGGAGAACATGGATAGGTGAGGTTTTGGGTCTTGACTCTACTTCAAACTAAAGGGCTGCAACCCGAAATATCACCTGCCTAACCTGCTGAGTTTCTCCAACACTTTGTGTCTTTTATTGGTAAACTCTCATCTGCAGTACCTTGTGTCTCAGTGAATCTGGATCACAAGTTAAACTCAAGACTTCTGATCTAAATTAGTCAGTGTGGTTAATGCCTGGTCTTTGGGGGAGCTTTTGAATGATGTCCATTTATTCTACAAATGTGAACTCTGTGTTTATTATTTTGACAGAGAATTACACTTTTATATACATCATTGTTGGAATTATCGGGAGTCTGGCTGTTCTCATCGTCATTGTACTGGCAGTGGTGTTCTGTCAAAGAAGGCGCAAGCCTACAGGTAAAGTACATGAAGACATCCTTAATGCAGCACAGATTACCCAAATAATCAATGACTATGTTATCTTTGTTACAAGGAGAAAAGAACAATATATTTTGGAAAAGAAAAGTATCTGTTTGTGCTTCTGTTGTTGAGAAATTGATTTCAGACTTTTTGTGTTCAATTAAAGCATTATTTATGCAATGTGGATTGTCTACCTGTCTACCTGCGTTGCCATGAGGTGTCTGCTGTATGATTTCAGGTGCTGTTCTGCAATGATCTGACCACGTGGTGATTGTGTCACCATCCCCTGTGTAAACCATTATCAAATAAACATGCCAGAAGTTGAAGTATAGCTAGTGTAGTCATGTAGAAAATATGGTCTCCAATTTGCCCTCAATATGTTCCTATTTACTGGGGGGTGAATATTGGCCAGGAAACCAGGAGACCAAGGTATCTCCACTGCACTTTGGTGGTTCAAACTTAAAGTGAAAACTTTGCCTTGTGTACCATCCTAATATGGTCATAATTTAGGGAACACTGTGTTTCCATGGACTCGGATTTTATACACATGGTCTTATCCCACCATTAAATGTCTCTGACATACATCTGAAGCCATGTTCCTGTTCATTCTGGTGGATCTCATTATTAATGGGGTACATTTTAAACACTGGATTGCTGCTTCTTTAAAATCCAGCCGGATTAGTCTTAATCAGAAAATAATACTTATTTTCCAGAAATTAATGTGACCCCAGTACCTGAGATGAGCCGTGTTACTGAATATATGTCTGTGAGTAGCAAGACAAAGCAAGAAGGTAAATAGATGACTCAGTCAATGAATCTCTAGTTGTAGAGGTGTTGTATTTGATGAAGCAACCTATTTCACATTTCACAGTTTTCTAACAAGAATGTGAGGAAGGGAACCTCAAGCACACAAACTAATTGATCAATTCAACAGTCTCTCTTGTGTCAATTCACCCCTCAGTCCCAATCTTCCTCATCCAACTGCAGGTCTTACTCTGCATTGGTCAATTGACTAATTTTCACTGGACCATCATGGTCAACCCATGAATGTTGAGACATCAATATGAACAACATATTCACACTCCTAATTTATTGTTGATCCCGATTAACAGCTTGGTTAGTGGCTCTCTAAAGAATGGACAACACTTGCCCTTTCAAAAGTCACCATCCCTTTCACAAAATACCATCTAGCATTAAATGCCTCCAATTCACTTTGCCACTAGTTCAGATTTTATTCTAAAGTGAAAATAACAACAACATTTCAGAATGGTTTGAGCATCATTAATAGATGGCGGATAGGTGATGTTTCGGATCGAGACCCTTCTTTTGAGTCTGAAGAAGGGTCACGACCCGAAACATCACCTATACATGTCCTCCAGAGATGCTGCCTGACCTGCAGAGGTACTCCAGCACTTTGTGTCCCTTTGTGTATTAACCAGCATCTGCAGTTCTTTGTTTCTACCTTAGACAGAATCAGAATCAGATTTTATACGCCAAGTATGTTTTGCAACATACGAGGAATTTCACTGGCCAGGTCAATCATACAATTAAAAAGCAACAGATTCAAAAACACATTTTAACATGAACATCCACCACAGTGACTCCTACACATTCCTCACTGTGATGGAAGGCGAAATAAAGTTCAACTCATTCCCTTGTGTTCTTCCTCGGTCGGGGGCCTCGACCCTCCGTTGACGGGATGATCTTAACTCCCATAGCCGGCGGTGTTCGGGCCCTCCGCGTCGAGGCGTTCAGCTCCCGTATCGGGGGGATTCTCAGCTCCCCGCGCCGGGAGTTCAAACTTCGCGTCGGAGCTGGTTGAACCTTCTGCGGCGTTGGAGCTCCCGACTCAGTCTCTCCTGAGACTGCGAGCCCTTGATGGTAAGTCCGCAGGCCACGGTGGGAGCGATCCCAGGCAAGGGATCCGCTCTGGTGTTAAGTCCGCGCCCCGCGGTGGGGCTCACGACAGTCCGGGGCGGCTTCCAGCTCCATCGATGGTAGGCGGCAGAGCCCGAAGAACGTGATCTGAAAAATGATCACATCTCTGGGAAGGTGAGAAACTGGAAAAAAACAGTTTTCCCCGACCCCCCCCCCCCACATAAAACAAACTGAAGTACATTAAATCAAACTTTTAACAAACACTAAAATAACAAAAAGATGAAAAAACGAACAGATTGCCGGCAGGGCTGCCATCACCCTGGTGGTCAAATGGTGGACAGTATTGTTTTTGCCAGAATTTAGACCACATTTCTGATGAATCTGATGAACAACAGAGTAATCTTTCATGAAAAATCTGAAGGAACCTTTCAATAAATCAGACATTGCTCATGTTTTAATGAGAAAAATATCAATTCCTTACCTTGTTCCACAGTATGGATCAATTGTATTCCACTGTGAAGGGATCGATTGTATTCATATATTGTCTTTCTGCTGATGCAACAAAAGCTTTTCACTGAACCTCGGCACACATGACAATAAACTAAACTGAACCTCAGCTGATCATATCTCCCTATATTCCTTGATCTTAGTCCACATATGACTGGTCTCTAATTTGTGTTTTGCAGTCTTTTTTTCCACTAACCTGTGGTCTTTGTAATTTATGCTTCATTTATGTGTTGTGTTGCCTTAGTCAAAATGCCTCTGATGCTGCTGCAGGCAACATTTTCATTGTACCTGTACCTCGCCATTGTTGTGTATCTGTCAATAAATTCAACAACTACTAAAATGTACTGAATGATTTGGCTCCAGACAAATGTGTGGTAGAGAATGTAACCGATTCTTTGTTCTCCTCATCTTCATCCTAATTGTCTCTTGTCTTCAACCTTTACCCCTGGTCATGGTCTCCCCCAACAGGGAACATCTTCCTCCATTCAGACTGGTCTACCTGTTGGAATTTTCTATGTTTCCATGAGAACCATTGTCATTCTTCTAAACTCCACAAGCCAAATTAACTCAAATTCTCTTTGTAATTTCCACCATCCCAGGAAGAAGTCAAAACAAGGAGGTTAGGAGATGTGACTTTTCATGGAGGGTTTTTTCAAACTGCTGGAGGTAGTCTATGGGTCGAGCAGCATCTATGGAGGGAAAGCGATGGTCAGCGTTTCGTATCGTGACCCTGCATTGACTTAAATCATCCTTTTTCAAATACAAATAAATTCTTTGTTTCCAACTTATTTCCACAGATACAGAGGAAGGTATTCATTATGGATCCATCTCCTTCCAGCCAAAAGCAACTGGTGGTAAAATGACTTTATTTAAATATGTTTTAATCTTTTATCACAGTGAGGATTATTGGCACTGAGTAGTCTGAATCCCTGCTGTCTTTGGCCACCTTACAACAGCATCAGGCATTCCTGGGATAAAGTCCCTCACTCTGTCCATCGACGTGAAGTGGGACAGTCAGCTGAGGCTCAGTTAGGAGCCCAACCTTCTCTGGGTGGGTTCAGCCTCCCCAACCTTCTCCGAGTGTGTTCTGCTCCACTAAACTACAGGGAGTGTGTTCTGGTCCCCTAAACTACAGGGAGTGTGTTCTGGACCCTAACCTACTCTAAGTGGGTTCTGATCCCCTAGCCTACTCTGAATGGGTACAATAGCCACTCCAGAGATCCAACCAGTGACATCCAGGCTGCTGTTACAACACTGTTGTGCATTGTCGTTGGTGATGAGAAGTGAAACCAAGACACCATTTATGTCCATCTGAAGAACATTCTTCTGCACAACTCCTGACTGAGCTACAAGTGATCAGCACAATCTTCCTTGAATTACAATTTTTTTATATTGGTTAGTAGGACTGGATGTTACAATCCCTAAGTTTCTTCACCACAACTGACACCCGATATTCTTGGGGGTGACCACTAGGTGTTTTTGTTACCAATCAGACACATCTTCAGTTGTGTACCTCAACATCACTGGGTGTTTCGGCCTTTTATCACAAGACACCCTCAGTCAAGGCAGCCGCACCGCAGGGTGATCAGCCCTGGGTGTGTGTCTTACGGTTAGCCTCTAGATGGTCACGTGGCAGCCCAGACAGCATCTTTTCTCTTCAGCCACAGCCAGTGACTGCTCCATTCTGCTTTTATCGTTCCATCTTCCTCTCTACCGCTGACTGTGGCTGGTTGGGCTCTGGACCCGTGTCCGTTGGTGGGACAGTACTTGGTTGAGCTTCGCCTGGGGTGCTGATACCCTGTGGACTGCGGTGGTTAACCTGCCACTGGGCTTCACTCGACTGATTAGGCCTACCTCTTAGAAGGTAATGGTCAATGCGAGGCCCCTCACCAAGCTCTCCCAGGCACTTTTCCCTGCCCTGGTGGATCTTGAGACCCTTCTCTGATGTTTTCTTTTCCCAGCCACAGATGCAGCTTCGTAGCTTATGTCCTGCCAGGGCTGCTGCTCTGTCAATTGCTGTGTTAGTTCTCTTATTCATAGTCGATTCCTTCCGTAGCAATATAAGGGTGTCTTGTTCATGCCGACCATTCCTGCAGCTCACTGTAAATGCAGAGGTTTGAGCATACAGGTGAGAGATGGGTTTTCTGGAATTCAATGTCTTGTTGATCTAATGTCAGGAAGAGCAAAATGTAGTAAGCTTTAGACTTTTATATTCCATTTGTCGTTTCCTTTGTCAACATAATCCACCAGTGTCATTTTTAATTGTGATGTTTGCATTTATTACAGGCAGCAGCGATAATACACTGTCCTCCAATCAAGCATCAGGCACTGTATGTATATTGATTCTTGTTGATGAAATCCCAGATCGTACAAGTATGAATTAAAGCTGTAATCTGTTTACTGATCTAAACAGCGACAACAGCAACGGTCTTAAATACAATTGGTATTTCTTTCACTTTCAGAACCTTGTTTCTTCAAAGGAAGATGAGTCATCTGTCATCTCTGCTGAAACAGTAAAAACATAAATATGAATACTGTGAAGAGAGTGGAAAGTAAAGGCTTGGACTTTGACAAGTGCAACGTTGCAATTTTTGGAATTGAATTTTTTACTTTATAATATCTACATACTTTCACAAATGTACTTCCCGAGATATTAAAATCATCACATTCATCTTCTATATTACTAAAACTAAGATCTTGACCACTTTCTGACTTTCTGGTTCGTGATTTCTGAAAGAACGCCGCTACTTACGGCCGTGATTTTTGGCCACCTCGCTCAGAGTCCCCCTCCGCCGAGCCGGACCGGGGGCTTTTTCCCATCGATGAAAAATCAGAGAGTTGTTAATGTTTTAGTATTGGTTGTGAGTGCGTGAGTGTGTCTGTGTGTGTGTTTTCAGGAAATGTATTGGTTGTAAAGTGTTTGCAAATTTGTTTCTCTTGGCTTAAAACAAAATGTTTTCAGAAAATATTTGATTGTAAAGTGTGTGCAAATTTGGAGACTTTAAACGTTTGAATCATTCGGTTTCCACACTATGTTTACCACGTTCTGAAGTTACTTGGCATTTTTGTATTGGTTGTGTGTGTGTGAGTCAATGTGTGAGTGACTGTGTGTGTGTGTGAGTGACTGTGTGTGTGACTGTGTGTGTGTGTGTGACTGTGTGTGTGTGTGTGTGACTGTGTGTGTGTGAGTGACTGTGTGTGTGTGTGTGACTATGTGTGTGTGTGACTGTGTGTGTGTGACTGTGTGAGTGAGAGTGTGTGTCTGTGTATATGTGTGAGTCTGTGTTTGTGTAAGTGAGTCTGTCTGTGTGAGTGAGTCTGTGTGTCTGTAAGTGAGTCTGTGTGTGTGTGAGTGAGTCTGTGCGTGCGTGAGTGTGCGTGCGTGTCCGAGAGTGCGTGCGTGTCCGAGAGTGCGTGCGTGTCTGAGAGTGCGTGCGTGAGTGAGCGTGTGTGTGTCTGAGAGTGCGTGTGTGCCTGAGAGTGCGTGCGTGTCTGCGTGCGTGTGTGTCTGAGAGAGTGTGTGTGTGTGTATAGGGGGGTTGCACGCAAGGTCACCGGGTCAAAGGGCATGACGCATGGAGCCGCTCTGGAGGACATCGCAGCTTCCGAAATATGTTGTTAATAAACGAAAAATTATGTCCAATTAACAGCTAACAATTATGCCATTCCTTGGCTTGCATCTGAGTAAAATGTAATTTGGGTGATCACAGAGGAAGAGGACTTAACCTTTTGATGCCGTGGACAGTGGAAAATTTTGATTCTGTTGTGGGGTGACGTTCATGTTGAATTCTATAATGTGTTGTGTCATTTTTTCTTATTTATAATTTTTTCTATGGATGTACGGAAACTTAATTTCCTACCTGTTAAAAACCGCCAAAATGGCGAATTTTTGCTTTGTAAATAATTGTGGAAGTCGGGGTAACCGTGAGAGACATCTATCCTACTTCAGAATTCCAAAAATGAAGCGAAATGAAGGTAAAGAGAAGTGAGAGCTGAAGGGACAACAACAGCTAAAGTGCTTGGCGAACATTGGCCGTGCAGATATCGAGACTGAGAATATTGGGAATTATCGCCTTTGCTCACTGCATTTCATCAACAGCAAGGCATTATTTGTGTTTTTTCTTGATTCCTTTGGTATCTAAAAAGTTTCAGAAGCGATAAATCTGGCTGTAAAATTTTAAAATCGCCCATGGTTCTGAAGTGGGTTTACACATGCAAAAAGAAAACGCATCTGAAGCTAAATTTATCATTTAAAAAATCTCCAGACTTACGAGTGACGTCTAGAAAAGTTTTCTATCATTATGCTATTGAGATGTATATTTTGGCAAATAATAAAATGTCCTGACAGCTTAAACACCCACTGTCTTTCAATAGGATATTGTCAATTTGCTGAAGTTGATTATGTCCAATTAACAGCTAACAATTATGCCATTCCTTGGCTTGCATCTGAGTGAAATGTAAATCGGGTGATCACAGAGGAAGAGGACTTAACTTTTTGATGCCGTGGACATTGGAAAATTTTGATTCTGTTGTGGGGTGACGTTCATGTTGAATTCTATAATGTGTTGTGTCATTTTTTCTTATTTTTAATTGTTTCTATGGATGTACGGAAACGTCATTATTTATTTTATGTAAAGCACTTTGGTTTCAACGCGAGTTGATTTAAACATGCTATATTAATAAAATTTACTTACTTACTTACGTATGATTTGTGACTTTTTTACCCTCACCCACCCACACACAAACACCCACACCCACCCACATTCAAACTCCCACACCCACCCTAAACCACCTTCATACACCCACACCCACCCAAAACCACCCTCACCCACCCGAAACCACCCTCACCCACTCGAAACCACCTCACCCGCCCAAAACCACCCGTACACGGTCTTGGTGAAACCACACCTGGAGTATTGCGTACAGTTTTGGTCTCCAAATCTGAGGAAGGACATTCTTGACATAGAGGGAGTACAGAGAAGGTTCACCAGACTGATTCCTGGAATGTCAGGACTTTCATGTGAAGAAAGACTGGATAGACTCGGCTTGTACTCGCTAGAATTTAGAAGATTGAGGGGGGATCTTATAGAAACTTACAAAATTCTTAAGGGGTTGGACAGGCTAGATGCAGGAAGATTGTTCCCGATGTTGGGGAAGTCCAGGACAAGGGTTCACAGTTTAAGCATCAAGGGGAAATCCTTTAGGACCAAGATGAGAAAAAAAAATTCACACAGAGAGTGGTGAATCTCTGGAATTCTCTGACACAGAAGGTAGTTGAAGCCAGTTCATTGGCTATATTTAAGAGGGAGTTAGATGTGGCCCTTGTGGCTAAAGGGATCAGTGGGTATGGAGAGAAGTCAGGTACAGGATACTGAGTTGGATGATCAGCCATGTGTAGATCAGTGCATGTTCCTTTAACTTAGTGACCTCACCACTACTAACCACTCCCCATTGTCTCTCCTATAATTGTAAGGTTCCCACCTCTAGCCGTCTCTCTAGCTCCAGTGATGACCACGGACAGCTATTGCATAGTGTGTGTTAGTGATTTAATAAACCATCAGTAAAAGACTCTGTGTAGGAACCAAGTCGTTTTACATGGTGTCGAAGTGGTAGACTCGCGTCTCCTGTTTATCGGTTTTTCTTTTTATTCTTTGCTTTCTCCCAGTTGTTCACGTCTCCCCCCCGTTTTCATTATGTCCAATTCCTGTCGTCGACCCGACATATTGGTCTTTGACACGGACATTGTCCACCGCTGGACTGTGTTCCAGCGTGACTTTGAACATTACACAGCCATCGCTCATCCTAATGCCACCCCTGCTGTGCAGGCTCACCTGCTGCTCAACCTCGCTGGCCCGGAGGCCATGGATCACTGTGCTTCATTCGACTTCGCCCCCGGAGAAGACCGTCGGGACCCGGTATGTCTCATCGATAAATTCACTGCCCTCTGTGATATCCCTACCAATAACATTATTGAACGCTTTAAATTCTTCCAGAGGCGGCAGATTCCCGGCGAGCATATTGACGCTTTTATTGCCTCTTTGCGTCATATGGCTCAGCGCTGTCGTCTTGAAACAATATCCACGGACGAATTGATCAGGGATGTCCTGGTCAATGGTCTCCTGAACGCTAAGCTGCGTGACGAGCTCCTTATGAAATCTGATTTGACACTAAGGGTGGCTATGTATTCCGCTCGTATGGCCTCTGCTGTTAGCTCCGTGTCTCAACCGGTGTCCCAGGACATTAACTTTACCGGTGCAGCTGGCCGCCGGCGGAACGCTGGTCCGCCACGACGAAACCCCGCCGCAATGCCCGCTAAGGTCACCCCACGCCGTTGCCCCAATTGTAATTTTTCTTTCCACCAGTTCAACGTTTGCCCCGCGCAGGGTAAGACTTGTAATTCCTGTGGCAAACTGAACCACTTTTCGGCGGCTTGTCGGTCCCGTGATAAGTCGGTCCCTGCTCCAAGGAGGAATTTAAACAACCTTGCAGACCCTGATAGCGCGCTTGGTTATCAGTACCAGTCGGACTTTGATAGGAGCTCCTCCCATGGTGATTCAACGGTGTTTTTGCTTTTGGGTGCACCTGCTACGATAACAGATCCCTCTGTGCATGTTACTGTAAATGGCCATTCATTCTCTGCCCAGGTCGATACTGGTGCCTTTGCAAATGTTATGTCTGTCAGCCTTTTCAAGCGGATAAGATCTGGTGAGATAGTTACTCCCGATGACACCCGCCTTCATGTCTATGGGGGAGGAGTTCTAGTTCCAGTTGGGAAGGCCACGCTTATCTGCACAGCCCTTGAGACCTCTCGGCCCCTCACCTTCCACCTGCTGGATTCTGACAACGTCACCCTGTTGGGCACCCGTGCGTGCCAGGACCTTGGCTTGGTTTCTTTCCACCGCGGAATTCACCTGCTGCAGGCCCCCATGGACCCCCTTGGCGAATACCCCGACCGTTTTGATGACATTTTGGGCAAATTGCCCTGTGACTATAAAATCGTTGTCGACCCGAGTGTCGACCCGGTGGTTCGACCGTCCCACCGCGTCTCCTTTGCTATGAAGGGCCGCGTGGAATCTACTCTGCGTGATATGGTGACCATGGGCATCCTCAAGGAGGTGAGCGCTCCCACCAGGTGGGTCTCAAACATGGTTGTCGCTGCCAAGAAGGATAAGAGCGAGATCCGGATCTGCATTAACCCAAAGGACCTGAACCTGGCCATCAAGCGCCCGCACTACCCCATGCGGACGGTGGAGGACGTCGCTGCACAGGTCGGTCCTGCCACTGTCTTCTCTGTCTTAGACGCCAAAAGCTCATTTTGGCAGATCCCTCTAGATGAACGTTCCTCATTCCTGACCACCTTCATCACACCTTTCGGCAGGTTCCGTTTCCTCCGCATGCCGTTTGGGATCAACTCGGCTAGTGAGGTTTTCCAGCGCACCATGGAACAGCTGTTCGCTGGGTTGCCGTGCGCTATCATCGTGGATGACATCCTGGTGTACGGGAGGGACGTCGCTGAGCACGTCCTGCACCTCCGCAAAGTCCTGGACATGGCTCGTAAAATCAATCTCAAGCTCAACCCCAAGAAGTGCGGTTCCGGGTCCCGGAAGTCACTTACGTTGGTCACGTTTTCACGGCAGGGGGTTTAAAGGCTGACCCCCAGAAAACATCAGCAGTCGCCGAGATGCCCGCTCCTACTGACGTTCCCGGCCTGCAGCGCTTCCTGGGCCTGGTCAATTACCTGGGGAAGTTCGTACCTGACCTCAGCGAACTGAGTGCTCCCCTGAGGGAGCTGATCAAGAAGGACTCCGCATGGGTCTGGCTCCCGCATCACCAGTCGGCGTTCGTGGTTCTGAAGTCCAAGCTCACACACACACCGACTCTCAAGTTCTTCGATCTGCACAGACCAATTGTCCTCACTTGTGATGCCTCTAAGTTCGGTCTTGGTGCCGCATGTCTGCAGCTTTATGACGGCCTGCAGCTACCTGTCTCCTACGCTTCTCGCACCATGACCCCTGCCGAGCAACGTTATGCATAGATCGAGAAGGAGCTACTTGCCGTGGTGTTCGCCTGCTCCAAGTTTAGGGATTACATTCTGGGCAACACCTTCACCATTGAGACTGACCACCAGCCGCTGGTCACTATTCTGAACAAGCCTAACCATGTCGCCTCTTCCCGGTTGCAGTGGATGATGCTGCAGCTCCAGCGTTTCACGTTCCGGATTGTGTACCGCAAGGGCAAGGATATGTTTGTGGCCGACACATTGTCCCGTGCGCCGCTCCCTTCAGTTGCCCGTCACCCGTACGAATCCTCTGACCTGATGGTACTGAATGTTAACATTGTTCCATCCCTGCAGATGCAGTCCCTGGTCAAACACACTGCTGATGATCCTGCCCTGCAACAACTTGCGGACGTTATCCGCCGTGGTTGGCCTGACCGACGCTCTTCCCTGCCGGCTGGTGCCGTGCCCTACTTCCTGGTTCGTGATGAACTAGTGCTACACGACGGCGTGGTGGTGAAGGGTCACAATGTCGTGGTGCCGGCCGCTCTGCGGGATCACTATTTTCAAACTGCACACAACGGCCACCCCGGGGTGGAGGCCACTTTGTCCCAGGCCCAGAGCCAATTCTACTGGCCAGGTATGGCTCACGACATCCGTCACAGGATCTCCGTTTGCGCTGCCTGTAACAGTCTCCTGCCTCATCAGCAGCGCCAGCCCCTCCTGCAGCAGCCGGCCCCCGAGCTACCGTGGATGTATGTTGCCACGGACCTTTTCCAATGGCGTGGCAAGCATTTCCTGGTCCTGGTGGACTCATACTCCAGTTGGTTTGAGGTGGATCAGCTGCCTTCCATCACCTCTGCCGCCGTCATCGGGAAGCTTCGCCACCACTTTTGCACCTTCGGACCCCCGGTGACCCTCCAATCGGACAACGGCAGCCAGTTCTCCAGCGCCGAGTTCCGTGCCTTCGCTGCCCGTTGGAACTTTCGTCACATCACCAGCAGCCCTGCGTATCCGCAGAGCAACGGCCTTGCGGAACGCGCCGTCCACAGTGCCAAGGAGCTGCTGGAACACTGCCGCCTTTCACATTCCGACTTCTACCTTGCCCTCCTCAACCTCCGCAACATTTCCCGCGACCCCGCGCTCGGTTCACCTGCCCAACGCCTCATGTCCCGCACCACTAGCCACCACTCCCTGTCTCGCAACAGTCCCTGAAACCCTCAGTCCAGAACCCTGCTGCTGTCACAGAGCGCATCATCGAGAAGAAAGCCATCCAGAAGCGCTCCTTTGACAAGTCGGCCCGGCCGCTTCCTTGCCTGTTCCCGGGCCAGGTGGTTCGGATGCAGTCCCCCTCCGGGCACTACAGGCTGGCCGTAGTGGTTGGTAATGCCGCCTCTCCCCGGTCATACCTCGTCAACTATGAGGGCGCTATCTACCGTCGGTCACGCCATCACCTCCTGCTCGTCAACGAGCCTCCTCCGCCTCCCGCGGACCCGTTTCAGCCACCTATCCCTTCCATTCTGCCCGAGGCTCCGCCAGCCCCTGTCACTCCTCGCATGTCGTGGAAACTGCCCTCCCAGCTCTCTATGCCCCGCGCTCACAAGCCTCTTTCTCCTGCCTTGCCTGCCAGCGTGCCCGTTTCGCCTCGCTGTTCTCCTCCGTCTCCGGTTCGTTCCCCGCCCGGCTCTCCCACCTCTTTCCCTGACTCTGTCCCTTCTGCTCCTGCGGTTGAGGGGGAATGCGGGTTGCGCACCCGCTCTGGCCGGTTGGTCAAGCCGCCTGTCCGTTACGGGGAGCTCGCTTAGTTGTGTTATGACACGATTAACTGTTCCCAGCGCGGTTTGTAATCCTAGCATATGAGCCGTGGTCGCTCTGTGTATTGCCATGTTTTTGTTTCCAAGAGGAGGGATGTAGATCAGTGCATGTTCCTTTAACTTAGTGACCTCACCACTACTAACCACTCCCCATTGTCTCTCGTATAATTGTAAGGTCCCCACCTCCAGCTCGCTCTCTAGCTCCAGTGATGACCACGGACAGCTATTGCATAGTGTGTGTTAGTGATTATAATAAACCATCAGTAAAAGACTCTGTGTAGGAACCAAGTCATTTTACAGTATCATTCTACTTTTGCATCTCAGCGATACTTTTGATTTCCAACACAGGTATGAAAACATGCAGTTCCAGAGACCAGCCATAGTTTCCATTGACCTCAGGCAAGATGATATCAGCGGCACCTTTCAGTTCAACCTGTGGAAACGGATGCTGAAGCTAATTAATCCAGGTAAACGTATCTTCCGGTAGAGTCGAGGAATTATGGTGAATGAAATATGAAAGATAGTTTGAGAGAGGTATGAGAAAAATTGACACATTTGGTCGAGTCTGAAGAAAAGTTTTGTCCTGAAACGTCACCTATTCCATTTATCCAGAGATGTTGCCTGACCCGCTGAGTTACTCCAGCTTCTTGTGTCTATCTTCATTATAAAATAGTACCTGCAGGTCCTTCCTACACATTTGGGTCGGGCCAGTCCACAGGTTCAATAGCGATTCACCAGATATGTAACACAGCTGGTAATCCTGGGGCCTGAACTAACAGTTTAAAGATCTGAGTTCAGTACAGTACAGGAGCAGACCCTTCGGCCCACAATATCCATGCTGACAATGAAGCCAAGATAAATTAATCTCCTCTGCCTGAAACCTATACCTCCATTCTCTGCATATCCATGTGCCTCTCTCAAAGCCTCTTAAATCCCTCTATAGTGTCTATCTCCACCATCTCCCCCAGCAAACTATAGTGTCTGCCTCCACCATCGCTCCCATCAAACTATAGTGTCTACCTCCACCATCTCTCCCAGCAAACTATAGTGTCTACCTCCACCATCTCCCCCAGCAAACTATAGTGTCTACCTCCACCATCTCTCCCAGCAAACTATTGTGTCTGCCTCCACCATCGCCCCCATGCAAACTATAGTGTCTGCCTCCACCATCGCCCCCGGCAACATGTTCCAGGCATTCTCTGTGTTAAACACAACTTGCCCCGTACATATTTTTAAACTTCATCCCTCTCCATATATAACCATATAACCATATAACAATTACAGCACGGAAACAGGCCATCTCGACCCTTCTAGTCCGTGCCGAACACGTATTCTCCCCTGGTCCCATATACCTGCGCTCAGACAATAACCCTCCATTCCTTTCCCGTCCATATAACTATCCAATTTATTTTTAAATGATAAAAATGAACCTGCCTCCACCACCTTCACTGGAAGCTCATTCCACACAGCCACCACTCTCTGAGTAAAGAAGTTCCCCCTCATGTTACCCCTAAACTTCTGTCCCTTAATTCTCAAGTCATGTCCCCTTGTTTGAATCTTCCCTACTCTCAGTGGGAAAAGCTTATCCACGTCAACTCTGTCTATCCCTCTCATCATTTTAAAGACCTCTATCAAGTCCCCCCTTAACCTTCTGCGCTCCAAAGAATAAAGCCCTAACTTGTTCAACCTTTCTCTGTAACTTAGTTGCTGAAACCCAGGCAACATTCTAGTAAATCTCGTCTGTACTCTCTCTATTTTGTTGACATCCTTCCTATAATTAGGCGACCAAAATTGTACACCATACTCCAGAATTGGCCTCATCAATGGCTTGTACAATTTTAACATTACATCCCAACTTCTATACTCAATGCTCTGATTTATAAAGGCCAGCACACCAAAAGATTTCTTTACCACCCCATCTACATGATATTCCACCTTCAGGGAACAATGCACAGTTATTCCTAGATCCCTCTGTTCAACTGCTTTCCTTAATTCTCTACCATTTACCATGTACGTCCTATTTTGATTTGTACTGCCAAGATGTAGCACCTCACACTTGTCAGCATTAAACTCCATCTGCCATCTTTCAGCCCACTCTTCCAAATGGCCTAAATCTCTCTGTAGACTTTGAAAATCTACTTCATTATCCACAACACCACCCATCTTAGTATCATCTGCATACTTACTAATCCAATTGACCACCCCTTCATCCAGATCATTGATGTATATGACAAACAACAGTGCACCCAACACAGATCCATGAGGCACCCCACTAGTCACCGGCCTCCAACCTGACAAACAGCCATCCACCATTACTCTCTGGTATATCTCATTCAGCCACAGTTGAATCCTTCCTGCTACTCCACCATTAATACCCAACAATTGAACCTTCTTAACCAACCTTCCATGTGGAAACTTTTCAACGGCCTCACTGAAGTCCATATATACAACATCCACCGCCTTACCCTCATCAATTTCCCTAGTAACCTCTTCAACAATTTCATGAAGTTTAGTCAAACATGACCTTCCAGGCACAAATCCATGTTGACTGTTCCTAACCAGACCCTGTTTATCCAGATGATTATATATATTATCTCTGTATCCTTTCCATTAATTTGCCCACCACTGACATCAAACTAACAGGTCTATAATTGCTAGGTTTACGCTTAGAACCCTTTTTAAACATATGGAACAACGTGCGCAGTACGCCAATCCTCCGGCACCATTCCCGTTTCTAATGACATTTGAAATATTTCTGTCATAGCCCCTGCTATTTCTACACTAACTTCCCTCAATGTCCTAGGGAATATCCTGTCGGGACCTGGAGACTTATCCACTTTTATATTTTTCAAAAGTGTCAGTACTTCCTCTTCTTTGATCCTCATAGTTTCCATAGCTACTCTACTTGTTTCCCTTACCTCACATAATTCAATATCCTTCTCCTTGGTGAATACCGAAGAAAAGAAATTGTTCAATATCTCCCCCATCTCTTTTGGCTCTGCAGATAGCTGTCCACTCTGACTCTCTAATGGACCAATTTTATCCCTCGTTATCCTTTTGCTATTAATATAGCTGTAGAAACCCTTTGGATTTACTTTCACATTACTTGCCAAAGCAACCTCATATCTTCTTTTAGCTTTTCTAATTTCTTTCTTAAGACACTTTTTACATTTTTTATACTCCTCAAGCACCTCATTTACTCCATGCTGCCTATAATTATTGTAGATCTCTCTCTTTTTCCGAACTGTGTCCAATTTCCCTTGAAAACCATGGCTCTTTCCAATTTTTACTGTTTCCTTTCAACCGAACAGGGACATAAAGATTCTGTACTCTTAAAATTTCACCTTTAAATGTCCTCCATTTCTCTTCAACATCTTTCCCATAAAACAAACTGTCCCAATTTACTCCTTTTAAATCCTTTCGCATCTCCTCAAAGTTAGCCTTTCTCCAATCAAAAATCTCAACCCTAGGTCCAGTTCTGACCCTCTCCATAATTATATTGAAACTAATGGTGTTGTGATCACTGGTCCCGAACTGTTCCCCAACGCATACCTCTGCCACCTGACCCGTCTCATTTCCTAACAGGAGGTCCAGCACCGCCCCTTCTCTAGTAGGTACTTCTATGTATTGCTGCAAAAAACTGTCCTGCACACATTTTACAAACTCCAACCCATCCAGCCCATTTACAGAATGAGTTTCCCAGTCTATGTGTGGAAAATTGACATCTCCCACAATCACTACCTTGTGCTTACTACTAATATCTGCAATCTCCTTACATATTTGCTCCTCCAATTCTCGCTCCCCATTTGGTGGTCTATAATACACCCCTATGAGTGTTGCTACCCCTTTCCCATTTCTCAGTTCCACCCAAATAGCCCCCCTAGAAGAGCCCTCTAATCTATCCTGCCAAAGCACTGCAGTAATATCTTCCCTGATAAGCAATACAACACCTCCACCTCTTGCCCCTCCAATTCTATCACACCTGAAGCAACGAAATCCTGGAATATTTAGTTTCCAATCACAGCCCTGCTGCAACCATGTTTCACTGATCGCCACAACATCATACTTCCAGGTGTCAATCCAGGCTTTAATTTCATCCACCTTTCTTACAATGCTCCTAGCATTAAAATATACACAATTAAGAAACCCACCCTCTCTTATTCTCTGTTTATTGTCTTTTTCTTCTCTCTCCCCTACATTTTGGGTCAGAGTGCTTCCATTCTCTGCCTCCTGCCTCACACACTGACTGCTAGCTTTCCCAATTTGAGTCCCTCCCCCCAACCATACTAGTTTAAAGTCTCCACATCCTGTGGTCCTCCAAATTTTTCCTCTGGGGAAAGAAGGTTATGAATGTCTACCTTCTGTGCCTTCCATCATTTTAAGCATTGCTATCAGTTTCAAATCACACTATGGAAACTGTGTAATTTAAATTCAGTTCATAATTTGGAATTTAGCAACAACTGGCCTCCATTAAGATGACCACAAAAAATGCAGATTGTGCTAAAATCCCTTCTGGTTTGTTCATGCCCCTCAACACAGAAGATCTACCATCCTTTTCCAGTTTTTGTGATGCCTGACTGACTAATGTGGTTCAAATGAGAAAGTGCAGCAGCAACTCAGTGGGTCAGCGGCAGCTGTGGAGGAAATGGACAGGTGATGTTTCTGGTCAGGACCCTTCTTCAGACTCATTCAGACTGATTCAATCAGTCTGTAGAAGTTCCTCAACCTGAAACAACGCCCGTCCATTCCCTTCACAAATGTTGTCTCATCTGCTCAGTTCCTCCAGTACTCTGTCTCGTGTCAACATTCCAGCATCTGTTGTTCCTTGTCTGGATGGTTCCTAAATGTTATGTGAGATGCTCCAGTAAGGGCAGTAAATACTGGCCTTAACAGCAATGCCGGAATAGGTGAAATCTGCGATGTGGACATTGACACTGTCACAGCTGGTAAGGCAGATGCCTCACAGCACCAGAGACCCAAGTTCGATCCTGTCCTTGGCTGCTGTCTGTGTGGAGTTTGCACATTCTCCCTGTGACCACATGAGTTTCCTCCATCTGCGTTGGATTCCCCCCACATGCCAAAGATGTGCAGGTTTGTCGGCTCGTTGAACTCTGCAAATTGCCGTTAGTTTGTAGTGAGTGGATGAGAAAGTGGGATAACTAGAATTAGTGTGATCGATGGTCTGCATGGATGCGGCAGGTCAAAGGTCAATGTCCATGCTGTATCTCTTTAACCTCTACTCTGTTGCAAGGTTATGTCAGTGAGTGAACGATAGTCACATCAGCGCTCTCCCCAACCTCCCAAGTGTTGTGCCTCAAGGGAGGGAAGTGGGGAGAGAAGGCAGGCGGGAATGTCTGATAAATAATGGCTATTCCTGATAGTATAGAAGATATATACATCTATATAGTTTAGGATTAGAAAGGGTACACAGTCAGCACTTTTACCAGAGTGGAAATATTAAAAAGTTTGAAAGTATCTGTAGTGACCCCCCTCCCCGCCCCACTCCCACACCCTCTTCACCTATATCCATCTATCACGTGGGCTGCATGGTGGCACAGCAGTCAGTTGCTGCCTTACAGCTCCAGAGTCCCGGGTTCGATCCTGATAATGGGTGCTGTCTGTATATAGTTTGTACATTCTCCCTGTGACAACGTGGGGTTTTCTGCGGGTGTTCCGGTTTCCAACCACATTACAAAGACGTGCAGGTTTGTAGCTTAATTGTATTGTGTAAATTGTCCCTAGTGTGTAGGATGGAACTAGTACGGGTGACCAGTGGTTGGCGTGGACTCCTTGAGCCGAAGGGCCTGTTTCCATGATGTATCTCTAAAATAGACTAAACTAAATCACTTGCTGGGCTTTGTGCCATTCCACCTCTCTCTTCCAGCCAGCGGGAGTAATTGAATGGTGAGAGGGGCAATATTTTAAGGTGATGCCCGGGCCAAACGGAGGGTGGAGGGTTCCTGGAATCTGCTACCAGCGGTGGTGGAGACAGATGTGACAGTGGAATTTTGGATGTGCACATGGATATGTAGGGATATGGATAACGTGTAGGCGGAGAAGCTTAGTTTAACTTGGCATCATGTTCAGCATGAATACGGTAGACAGTTCTTGTGCTGTACTGCTATATGTTCTAAATGTGATATGTTTGGGGCGGCAAGGTGGCGCAGTAGTAGAGTTGCTGCCTTACAGTGCTTGCAGCACCACAGACCCGGGTTCGATCCCGACTACGGGTGCTGTCTGTATGGAGTTTGTACTTTCTTCCCGTAATCGCGTGGGTTTTCTCCAAGATCTTCGGTTTCCTCCCACACTCCAAAGATGTACAGGTTTGTAGGTTAAATGGCTTTGTGTATGTGTCAAATTTTTCCTAGTGTATGTAGGAGAGTGTTAATGTGCGGGGATCGCTGGTCATAGATACATAGAAAAGAGGTGCAGGAGTAGGCCATTCGGCCCTTCGAGCCTGCACCGCCATTCAATATGATCATGGCTGATCATCCAACTCAATATCCCGTACCTGCCTTCTCTCCATACCCCCTGATCCCCTTAGCCACAAGGGCCACATCTAACTCCCTCTTAAATATAGCCAATGAACTGGCCTCAACTACCCTCTGTGGCAGAGTGTTCCAGAGATTCACCACTCTCTGTGTGAAAAAGCTTTTCCGCATCTCGGTCAACGAGGACTCGGTGTGCTGAAGGGCCTGTTTCAGCGCCATATCTCCAAACTAAACTAAACTAAAGTGAAAACAGATAACGTTTCAGATCTGCGACCTGTGTTCAGAACTGAGCAAAAAGGAAACAGCATCTTGTAACATTTCCCACTTTTATTTTAGATATCCAGCATCTGCAGTTTCCTGTTACATTTACATTTACTGTGCGTCAATGTATATTGACCAACCACTGAATGTGTCAAGATGTTTGATTGGCAAATCGCGTGAATTCACCATGCAGACTTTTTTCTCCTCTTCAGTCCCAATCAAACTGAAGCTGAATCCGGACACTGCGCATCCGAGACACGTCCTGTCCAGTGACCTGACGGCCATCAGGCTTGGTGCTAAACAGAAGGTACCTGAGAAACCAGAGCGATTTGTGCAGTGGCACGGTGTCCTGGCATCTGCACATCGATGGAGCTGATGTGGAAAGGGTCAACAGCGTGAACTTCCTAGGACTCCACCTGTCAGATGACCTGACGTCCACGACCAACACCACAGCACTGGTCAAGAGAGCCCAGCAGCGACTACATCCTCTCCGAAGACTACGTAAAGCAGGTCTCCCCACTACACACCTACGAACTTTTTATAGGGGGACAATCGAGAGCACATTAACCTACGGCATCACTTCCTGGTTCGGGAGCTGCAAGGCGTACGAACGGCACCAACTAGACAGGATTGTGAAGACCGCCAGCAGGATTATTGGTGCTCCACTCCCTTTCCTGCTGGACATATACAGGAAGAGATGTATCAGCAGAACCAACTCCATCATCAAAGACCCCTACCACCCATCCCATCACATATTCTCCATCCTGCCATCTGGGAAGAGGTACCGGAGCATTAGGTGCAAAACCAGCAGGATGCTCCTCAGCTTCTTCCCGCAGGTTATAAGAATGATAAACGGACTTTGCCCCCTGCCAAAGTATCGTTTATCGTTGCACCAACCACCAACCTTGGACACACTGCAGCAGAGCCACTGTCGTGCCGCTGCCGATCGGAACGCCTGTTGATGTTTAGTAGAGTAGAGTGTTAATTTGTTCATGATATATGTATTTTTACTTCTATTTATTTTTTACTGCACACACTGAAATGGACACTGGTTGAGGAACGTTTTTTTGTTTCCTCTGGGTATGCGAATACTCAGGAAATGACAATAAAGATATACAATACAATACAATACAATCTCAGGGCATCAATACTGGGAGCCACTACTGGGAGGTCGAGGTCGAGGTCGGAAGGACCACCATGTGGAGTGTGGGAGTGGTAAAAGTGTCGGTACTGAGGAAAGCGGAGTTCACACCGGAGCCAAAATCCGGTGCCTAAGTATTGTGGCGGCTGGGAGAGGAATATACCACTATGTCTTCACCACGTACTGCCCTCCCTGTTCCAGTCAAACCCCAGAGATTGGGCATCTACCTGAACTATCAGGCTGGCCAGGTGACACTGTACAATGCCGATGACATGTCACATCTGTACACTTTCAGGGACAAATTCACTGAGAAACTCTATCCTTTCTTTTTAACGGGTTGCAACATTGATTCAGTGCAAATAGTCCACTTGCATATATAGGTTTATTTGGTGAACGTGCGGCCAACCTTTATGGGGAGACACTTGAAACATCCCTACTTCCAGCGGCTATCAATGTTAATCAGTGAATCCAACACTACTAAGTCGTTCCAACACTGTCTCTACCTGTAAACTGTTATTAATAGTGTTTAACTCCATATTTAATTATCTACTAGATGGGCGGGGGACCCATTGTGTCCCTGTCACACGGAAGTTCCGTTCCCCCAACGCAATATTTCACCAAACTGCGCAAGCGAGGATGACAGGCCCGCACTGTGCAGGCACGACTGCCGCATTCAAAGCTGTGCCGTTGACAGCAGAAATTAACTTAAAGTTAATAAAGTGAATAGAGAACCGTGGAGCAGCTTATAAAATAGAACAAAACTTACCTGTGGAGCCGTTGGGTCCCCTTTGTGAGGCCAGGCAAATGCGCGTGAACCCGTTGGGATGTCAAGATGGCGGCGGGCCAACTGCATAGGCGCGGACTTGTTGGGTTCCCATTGTGACGTTGTGACGTCGAACACGGCTGACGGGCAGGGCAAGTGGAAAAGTGTTTTTTGTACATTTTAAAATGTCAATAACTTGTAAAATATAACATAAATCTGAATGAAACTTGTTCCATTTACATCGCAGGACAATGGTGAATAAGGTGGGCCAAAAATTGGAGGCCTATTTTTCTCAACTTAAATATGCACAAAATTCTGGAATGCTGATAAAAGATCAGCAAATCTATCGGCTTCAAAGCTAATTATAAGTAGTTAACGTGAAGGAGACTTCACAGGCTAGTTAAAAGAAGGCTTTGAAGCCAATAATAGAAAGTTAATGCGAAGAACACTTTTAGAACGTCTGATATTGAATTACTATGTTCCTAAGCGTGTGTACAGGTGATCACAAATCGGCATGAACTCTATTGGCCGAAGGGCTTGTTTCCGTGCTGTATCATTCAATTCAATTCAATAAATAATCTGCAATTTAGTCTGGGTTTTGTCCAAATGAATCATTGGCAGCACAGTGGCGCAGCGGTAGAGTTGCTGCTTTACAGCACCAGAAAGCCAAGTTCAATCCTGACTATGGGTGCTTTCTGTGTGGAGTTTGTACATTCTCCCCGTGACCGCATGGGTGCTCCAGTTTCCTTCCACGCCTCAATGACATGCAGGTTTGTAGGATTATTGGCCTGTAAATTGTCCCTAGTATGTAGGATAGAACTAGTGATGGTGATCGGTATGGACTGTTTACACGCTGTATCTCTAAACTAAACTAAACATCACATTTCTCCATATTGCATATGTAAATTCAGCGTTAATTCTGATAAACTACCGATGTCCTCTGTAAACTGGTTACAAAATCCTCCTCATAGTTTAGCATATTAATTTCAAAGGAAGGCTTTGAATTTTGACACGAGCAAATAAATCTACAAATTAATTTCTTCTATGCGTTTGCTCATGTCCGATTTGGTGACTTTGGTGCAAAATTAACTGACAATCTTGCCTCATAACTATTTCATTTGTCATTCAAATAAACTAAGTCTGCATGTGAAGGAACAATACATCAATTGAACGTAAACTATGAACAAATTTATCAATAAATGCATAATATTAGTTGCATTCGTTGCTTTCAAGTTTGGGAACAATTGTTTCAGACATAGAAACGTAGAAAATAGGTGCAGGTGGAGGCCATTTGGCCCTTCGAGCCTGCACCGTCTTTTATTGTGATCATGGCTGATCATCCACAATCAATAATCCGTGCCTGCCTTCTCCCCATATCCCTTGATTCTGCTAGCCCATGGAGCTCTATCTAACTCTCTTTTAAATTCATTCCGTGAATTGACCTCCACAGCCTTCTGTGGCAGAGAATTCCACAAATTCACAACTCTCTGGGTGAATACGTTTTTTTCTCATCTCAGTTTTAAATGGCCTCCCCTTTATTCTTGGACTGTGGCTCATCATTGGGGAAAAAAATCCTGAATCCAGCTTGTCCAGTCCTGTTATAATTTTATACGTTTACACAAGATCCCCTCTAATCCTTCTAAATTCCAGTGATTACAAACCCACTCTTTCCAATCTTTCTTCATATGACAGTCCCGCCATCCCGGGCATTAACCTTGTGAATCTACGCTGCACTGCTTCAATATCAAGGATGTCCTTCCTCAAATTAAGAGATCAAAACTGCACACAATACTGCAGATGTGGTCTCACCGGGGTCTTGTACAACTCCTTGGTGCTAAACTCAAATCCTTTCGCAGTGAAGGACAACATGCAATTGGCTTTCTTCACTGCCTGCTGTACCTGCATGCTTACATTCAGTGACTGATGTACAAGCACACATGGTCTCGTTGTACCTCCCCTTCTCCTAATCTGACACCATTCATATAATAATCTGCCCTCCTGTTCTTGCCACCAAAGTGGATAACCTCACATTTATCCACATTATGCTGCATCTGCCATGCTTCTACCGACTCACCTAACCTATCCAAGTCACCCTGCAGCCTCATAGCATCCTCCTCGCACCTAACACTACCACATAGCTTTGTGTCATCCGCAAAGTTAGAAATGTTACATTTAATTCGCTCGTCTAAATCGTTAACATATATTGTAAACTACCTGCCATTCTGAAAATGACTCTTTGCTTCCTGTCTGCCAACCAGTTTTCCATCCATGTCAATACCCTAGCCCCAAAACCATGTTCTCTCATTTTGCACAGTAATCTCCTGTGTGGAACCTTGTCAAAGGCATTTTGAAAGTCCAGATACACCATGTCCACTGGCTCTCCCTTATCCATTCTACTTGTTACGCCATAAAAAATTTCCAAAAGATTAGTCAAGCGTGATTTCCTCTTTTTAACTCCATGCTGACTTTTCAGATCCCGTCACTGTTTTCCAAATGCGCTGCTATAACATCTTTAATGATCGACTCCAGCAGTTTCGCACTACCGATGTAAGGCTAACTGGTCTATAATTCCCCGTTTTCTTTTTTTTAAGTGGAGTTACATTGGCTACCCACCAGTCCACACCATCAACACACGGTAAATTCCGTAAATATACATTCAAAGTTGCAGAAGTTAAAGCTTGATATCACGTCTGTGCATCGTAGGAGGATTGTGACAAACAGATGAAGTGACCATTAGGTATCGGGTTAAGTACAATGTTAGCCGGCTGACGTTTCACATATCTTCACACATTATTCGCGGTAATTGAAGAGTTAAATTAATTCGCGCCACCTAGTGGCATTAAGGAAGTGATGGACGCACCATCAGACCAGTTCACCAGAATTTGGAAAAGACAAACGAATCTGATTAAGATGCAAGGAGGCCGGGAAATGTTAGCTCTGTCTCCTTTCCCACGGGTGTAGCCTTTAGATTTTATATTTCAGATTTCACATTTACCGCATCTCCAACTTGTTCTTTTATTTTCACCCAACATCTTCCCGGCGCTAAGCACCTATCTGTGTAATTAGAAACTAATCGCACTTTATTCTTGCCTCAATACAACCAATTCGCTCTCTAGATTCAACCACGCACTAAGGACATCTTGCCTGTTAATTTACTAATCCGCATGTCTCTAGGGTGTTAGGGACGGATGGAAGCGAAACTCCCGGGGAAACCCACGCATTCACATGGAGAAGGTGCAAACATCATGGAGACATTCGGAGGTCAGGATGGAAACTGGGTCGCTGTCCCTGTGTGGTGACATCACTAGGAGTCATGTAGCTCGGCTAGCTGACAAATACTACCGTCGTTCTATCCGTGGCATTTGCAATGCTAATGGAAACATTGAAATGTTGTCATGCTATCCGTATCCACGAGCACCTCAGACAATGCATCCAGATTTTGCGCATTATATAACTGAAAATATTATCCTCAAATCCCCTTTAGATGTCCCACACTTCACTATAAACCATTAATCCCTAGTAATATACATATCTGTCCTCTGCCACTTCTGTTCATGCCCCCCACACCGCCCGTTCCAATTTTACATAGGTCTAAGAGCCTCCACCAGCATAATCCGCTCTAAAGGAAACGCCGCTGCTAATCCACCTTCCCTCATAGACGAGATAATCCACCCCAGGCAAACATCTTGGTAAATCACCAAAACTACATCTTCATTCAGCGTGGCGACCAGAACTGAGCACGGAATTCCACCTGCGACCTGCACAAGTGTTATATATTTGCTCCATATCCTACTTTCATTCATATTCTGCGGCTGGTTTACGAACCCCAAGCACCTGCCTATTCTCTTTTGTGCTGGGTGGAACTGCGGATGCTGATTTAAACCGAAGATATACACAAAATACTTGAGGAACTCAGCTTGACAGGCAGCATCTCTGGAGAGAAGGAATGGGTGACGTTTCGGATCGAGACCCTTCGTCAGACTGGGGTCTGTCCCGTTTGATGGCGTAAGCGTGTGTATGTGTGTGTGCGTGTGTGTGTGTGCGTGTGGATGCGTGTGTATGTGAGTGGGTCCGTGTTTGTGCGTGTGTGGGTGCGTGTGCGTGTGTGTGGGGGGGGAGGGGGGTTCGTGTGTGTATTGTGTGAGAGTGTGTATCCCTGTTTCAAGGTTCAAGGTTTCAAGGTCAGTTTATTGTCACATGTACCAATTAAGGTCCAGTGAAATATGAGTTACTATACAGCCATACTGAGGGAAAAGCAACAAAACACACAGCCACATAAAAGTTAACAGAAACATCCCTCACATTGGATTCCATATTCCTCACTGTGATGGAAGGTAATACAGTTCAATCTGCTTCCTCTTGTTTACGCGCTCCCGGGGCAGTCAAACCATCCGCAGCCGGGTCGATCAAAGCCCCCGCAGTCGACGATAGAAGCGCCATCGAGGTAATCGACTCAGGTGTGTGTATATTTCTGGTAAATGTGTATATATCTCGTAAATATTTCTCGTAAATGTGTGCGTGTTCCTCGTGCACGTGTGCAGGGAAGACATGTAGAGCTATGGTAAGAAATATTGTTACATTAAAGCACTCATGAAGAAAATAGTACTGAATGTCACAAATGAGAAACAAAACAGAATTAGTGCACTAGATGCCTCTGGAGATAAGTAGTTAGTGGCGTTTCGGTTGGACACCCTGCTTCAGAAAAGAGTCTGAAAAAGATTCTCGACTCGAAATGTAAACTGTGCCTTTTTTTCCAGAGACACTGCCTGTTACATGAGCATGTCGTGTCTGTCTTCAGTGTAATCTAGCATCTGCAGTTCCTTCCTGCACATTGGAGACCTCGACGTCTTTCACCCTTCTTAGCACATAGAAGGCAAGGCAAGGCAAGGCAAAATTATTTATATAGCACCATTCGTGCAAATAGCAATTCAAGGTGCTTTACAGGAAAAAAAAATAGTCAATAATTAAAAATTGCAGAACAAGCAATACGACAAATGTATGAATAATAAAACAACGTCAATGAAACAATAAAACGATTTTAAAAAGCACATAAAAGGGTTAAAATTAGACGGTTAAGATTACCTGCATGTCGGGTTATGGACAAGCTATAGTAAAAAACAGTGTTTTTAGGCCTGATTTAAATGCACTTACAGTCTGTGCACAACTCAGGTGTTCAGGGAGCTTGTTCCACAGGTAAAGCAGTAAAGTTGCACAGGTAGAACAGTAAAGCATAGGAAGAAGTCACTCGGCGAAAATGTTCCCCGCTGAACACGATGCCAAGCTGAACTAAACTCGCACATGTGTCATATGCCTTTATTTCCTGCACATCCACCTGCCTATCTGAAAATAGTTTAACGCCCCATCATGTCTGTTACCACGACCATCAATGACAGCGCGTTTCAAACGCCCACCATTCTCTGCGTGGAAAACGCGTCCAACCCATTTCGCTTAGACTTTGCCCGGAACACAAAACATTATTCAGTCATCAGAAAACGGAGAATGGATGAAATCGCATGTAATTTAAAAAAAAAGCTGGGGCAGGTTTTCAGTTTCAGTGATTTTAATGCAACATCTTTGAGGAATATGAGGATTACACTGTGTCGATAGCTTTATTTCACGGCAGCGTACAAACGGAACCGAGAAAAATGACGCAAAAATAGCAGGTAAACGAAGAGCTATTCCATGAGTCCACTCTGGGTGAAATCGAGAGCATAGAACAGCACATAGAACAACATCTTGTGGAAAAATAAAGCGAAGGGCAGCGTCACATCTCAACTCTGGTTCCAGACCACTGCCGCGCCACTAGCATAGGTTTACTAACAACCCCAGTTAAATATCTAACCGCGTTTTTCACTTCCTGTCTGAACCTACTCTGGGTCATCCCATAGATGCAAGTGTTGGCACACGAGCTCATACGCATGAGCAAGACGCCCACTTCGTAGGCGTTATAAGAGGGGCTTGTGTGATCCCCGCCCACGAAATTCACAGTTACTCGAGTGGAAATGTAGGCAGTATGTAGGCGCCGGACACCGTAAACAGCAAAACTGTGGACTTGCGCCGATTCTCCGTCTCAGTGTCCTTGCCATCCAGTGCCTTCAGGCGCCGGCGGACTCTGCTGGCCGCAACGATGTTCCTGACCGTCAACCCATTAAACAATAGAACCAGAAGGAAGGGGAGGAAGGAGAGAGAGATGGTGCACATCCACGAAAAAGCCACCCACCAGATGGAGGGGAATTAGGCGGGTTTAGGTCGGCAACCCCACTTGACACTGCCCACAGTGAAGCGTGACTCGTATATGATGTGAAAGGGGATGTACTTTATGCAGCACAGCGCGCACATGGACACAATGACCACGGCGGCCGTCCTGTCCGTGCAATAGATGAGTCTCAGCTTCGTGCAGCAAATGCTGACAAAACGGTCAAAGGTGAAGGACACTGTTAACCAGACGGAATAGTCCACGGTGACGATCCGCAGGTACACATTAGAAGGACAAACTGCGCTGAGGGAGAGGAAGGAGTTATGGACGTAGTAAATGTACATTTCCCGGAGTAACACGTGTAAGATTATAACCAGAAGGTCGGAGATTGCCATCGCCACCGTGTAACGGGTGATTCCTCTGGAGAGCACGTACTTTCCCCGGTGTAGGATCACAGCCGTCAGCACGTTCGCTAAAGGAAGAACAAACATGCAATTGAATTAATATTTCAATGAAACCACCAATTTAATGGAATTAAGATTAGGTCTGGGGGCTGCAAGAAATTATAAGGGGATCAGATGCGGTGAATGGACAAGAGCCACATGATATCGAGAATAAATGGTGCAATGGGGTAAAATCTATTTTAATGGGGAGTCTTATTCCACGAGTCCGTTCTGGGTAGAATCGAGAGCACAGAACAGCACGATCTTGTGGAAGAATAAAGCGAAGGTCGGCGTCACATCCCAAGTCTGGTTCCAGGCCACTGCGGCGCCAGTATCTTGGGTTTACTAATAACCCCAGTTAAATATTTAAGCGCATTCTTCACTTCCTGTCTGAACGTACTCTGGATCATCCTATCGATACACGCGTTGGCACACGGGCCCATGGGCATAAGCAAGGGATGTACTTAATATGAAGCTTTACCACAGGTGGGTGCAGGGAACGGGCTGGTAGATGAGGTATTTGAGGTAGATAATAAAACATCATTTGAAACCCATTTGGGCAAATTCAAACGTTTCCGACATATATGAGCTAAAAGCGTGCAAATGGGACAAGTGTAGATGGGGCATCTTGGATGGGATGAACAAATTGGATCGAAGGCTCCACTTCCGCGCTGCATTACTTTATGAATTATGACATTCAACGAGACGGACAACAAAAGGTGCTCAATTGGAGTTCGAAGCGTTCGTTGCCGCACGTCATTCAATGCCAATTTGCACAGGCAGAGTGATTTTATCAGCTTCATTTAAAAACAGTGTAATAAAATACAAATTAAAAAAATAAAAAACAGTGTAATCATGTCGCCAGTCCCAAAATACTCTCGAAACTCCAATATAAGGTCATCAATCTGAAAATATAACTGTATCTTTGCACGACAAGAAAAAAAACCCTAAACAATCTGGAAACAGGCTTTAGGTCCAAGAACTCAATCTGAAAAATGCTCACGCTTTAGCTCCAAGACTGACGGTGAGCATCAGAGATTGAAGGGATGGTCTTTGATCTGAAACACCAACCCGTAAACTGCCCCTTTCTGTTTTCTAACACACCCTATTTCTATTTCAGGTTTAGGTAATCTCTCGCGTTCTAATTAAACCACTTCAATTTCTCCTTCTGCTCTTTAAAAACATTTTGGTTTCGTTATCAATCAAAATGGCAAGCAGTGAGAAAACTAATGGATCTGGATAACTGAAATGGGAAAGTTATTGCTGAAAATACTCGGGCTGCGTCTGACGGAGAGTGAGACGAGGTGCAACATTTCGGTGGACTCGTTCTACGATGCAGTGAAGAGATTTAAGTGGAAAGATTTTGGAGAGATTTAAGTGGTGCCTGCGTTGAAAACAGACAAGGGAGCCGAATAGACGGAAGCAGTTGTGCTGTCTGAGGGAGGGTTTATTATTGGCTGGTGATAGTGGAGGAGGACAGTACACAGTACACAGAGGGCAGATTAAGATTCCTTCATCTACAATCAGCGGCACCATCACCACTTTGTCCTTTTGTCTCACTTGGTCACCAACTTGTACCCCACACTCACCACTGGCCTACTGGTTAACTCTCAACTACAATATATTGGAAGCACGAATAACTGCAGACGCTGGAGTAGCTCACCCGGTCATGGGATCTGAAGAAAGATCCCGACCCGAAACGTCGGCTATCCTTGTCCGGCAGAGATGCCGCATGACCCGCTGAATTACTCCAGTACTTTAGGATCCAATGTAATGTTCACGGTCGTTTTACAAACTCTTCCTTATCAATGTCTCCCTCTCCGGCGCTACAGACTTGTGAGGCCCACCATCCTTGAATTCTGACCTCTTCAAAAACTCATCAGTTTAGTTATTCCAATAGTCCGTTGGAGAGTCAAGTTCCCGTTTACCCCCATTTACGTCGCTGCTTTCATTCAACCCGCTGTCCAACATTTGTACGTCTATACGAATATCTTCTATTCTGTTCCCTGTCCATTTGACTGTGCGTTGCGACGCTACTTCGATGTCTATTCGGATGATTTGGCTGTACTGATCGGAGTACAGTTTGTTGTTGTGCAGGGGATTCCGAAAAAGTCTGTCAGAGTACTCACGCCTTTTAGAGTTGAAACAGACCAGCAACGCAATAAGCGACTCAAGCACAGCTTACCAGGGATACCAAAAGCCGCCAGTATCGGATAGATGATTTCATTGACGTACAGAATTGCTGCCCGTCCCATCTGGAATAGTCCTAGTATCAGCGTTAAGACCGGGGAGCACAATTGAGCCAAAGCGCGGTTCAGATGTTCATTAATACGCCCGTCAACTCTCCAGTGGTGTCCGGGGAATGACGGAACCTCAATATCAGTCACACTCTCTTAAACAAACACGTTTAATTCCACAAAATATGAAGTAGTTTCACTTATCCCTCGGTGGAGGAATGCCTGATGTAGGAAGTGTAGATCAATGTATAGCTCTCGATTTAAGTTACAACGTGAAGGGCTTTTGCTGGGCCAGAAGTCATTTGGTTCACGCGGCGAACGGCATAGCTGAAGTTGGAGGGCGTTTGCACAATCAAATCCGAAATAAAACCGGCCATTTATCACATGCGTATCCACAGAAAAGGGAAAGGGATAAAAGACAATGATTTGATTAAATTGTATTTCTAATTCAAAAGTGAATACGCAGTATTGGAATTCAACGAATCAGAGTGTGAAAGTCACGCGGTGGGAGTAATGCCGGCCAAATCCAATTCCGACTTCGAGACGTGTTACAGTCGCTAATATATTTATTGTTCCTGGTAACATCGCATCGTTAAATCTATGTGTTGTCTATTTCAAGGAAAGGGGACACATTTTGGTTCAAAATCAAAACAAACACACCATGGTAGATTTGAAATAAAAACAGAATGACTAAAAATATTAAGCTGATCAGGCACCATCTACAGAGAGAGATGAGATTTCAAGCTGAATATTTTCATTCATTTCCATGCTGTATCTCCAAACAAACAAAACATAATACGGTCGTGATTCAATGGAGGAACCAATCTCTTGGCCTCCAGTTAGCGGAAAACTTTCCGCTGTGCATGTTTGGAGGGAAGCAGCTGAGCTGTACTGAGGTTATCAGGGGGGGGCAAGTATTGACTGGGTGAGCAGGAAAGTATGGGCCGAAGGTAAGTCGACTATATGACGCCTTCGACGACGAAGGGAGTTAAGCACGCATATTTTGAAAGTGTTCTGCTCTGAGTCTGCAGCTCATGGTTAAGCGACCCTAGTTTACGAAGTTTGTGAAAGATGTTTCGAGGATGTGACAAATAAAATTGATGAAGGGGAGCCAGTGTATGTAGTGTATCTAGACTTTCAGAAAGTCTTTGATAACGTCCCGCACGGGAGACTGGTGATTAAAATTAGAGCACATGGTATTGGGGGTAGGGTGTTGACGTGGATAGAAAATTGGTTGGCAGACATGAAGCAAACAGTAGGAGTGAACGGATCCTTTTCAGAATGGCAGGCAGTGGCGAGTGGAGTGCCGCAAGGCTCGGTGTTGGGGCCGCAAATGTTTACCATATATATTAATGATTTGGAAGAAGGAATTAGGAGCAACACTAGCAAGTTTGCGGATTACACAAAGCTGGGTGGCAGTGTGAACTGCAAAGATGATGTTAGGAGGTTGCAGAGTGCCCTGGACAGGTTGAGAGAGTGGGCGGATGCGTGGCAGATGTAGTATGATATAAATAAATGTGAGGTTATCCACATTGGCGGCAAAAACAAGGGGGCAGATTATTATCTCAATGGGGTTAGGTTGCGTAAGGGAGAGATGCAGCGAGACCTGGGTGTCCTTGTACACCAGTCACTGAACGTTGGCGTGCAGGTACAGCAGGCAGTGAAGAAAGCTAATGGAACGTTGGCCTTCTTAACCAACAGGATTTCAGTACAGGAGTAAAGAGGTTCTTCTGCAGTTGTGTAGGGCTCTGGTAAGACCACATCTGGAGTATTGTGTGCAGCTATTGTCTAATTTGAGGAAGGACATCCTTGTGTTTGAGGCAGTGCAGCGTAGGTTCACAAGATTGATCCCTGGAACGGCGGGCTATCATACGAGGAAAGATAGAAACGACTTCGCTTGTATTCATTGGAGTTCAGAAGGATATAGAAACATATAAAATTATATAAGGACTGGACAAGCTCGATGCAGGAAAAATGTTCCCAATGTTGGGCGAGTCCAGACCAGAGACCACAGTCTTAGAACAAAGGGGAGGCCATTTAAGACTGAGATGAGAAAACAACTTTGTCACCCAGACAGTTGTGAAATTGTGGAATTCCCTGCCACAGAGGGCAGCTGAGGCCAAATCACTGGATGGATTTAAGAGAGGGTCAGATAGAGCTCTAGGGTATAGTGGAATCAAGGGACATGGGGCAAGGCAGGCACGGGTTATTGATTGGGGACGATCAGCCATGATCACAATGATGGCGATGCCGGCTCGAAGGGCAGAATGACCACCTCCTGCACCTATTTTCTATGTTTCTATGTTTCTATGTTTCTATGTTTAGGAAATCATTCTTCGGTGACGTGTTTCTGGTCAACGAGGTCGGGTCGCTGGAACATGTGGATAGAGAGGTCAAATTGCAAAGGTGTATCATATGGTGACGGAAAAGAGCATGTGATAGCAAACTACAAAGATGAAGATAATAAAAGCAGGCAATGGCTGCATCGCAGAATGGGGTAATTCAGTCATCGCATGCACGTTGCAACTTTCTTGGGCAATTTGGAAACATGCCGATTTCAATGGAATGAAAATAGGTGCGCCTAGGGTAAATTGGAATGTAAGCTTGACGTGCGAAATAGGAATCGAACATTCGAAAGCCTTCAAGAGATCACTCAAGCCTCTATGAGATCAACCCTCAGTCTTCAGCTCTCCAAGGAATAATGTCAGAGACGGCAAAATCTCCCCCTATCGGTATTCCTGTCTCCCAAATGCTGCTTCACCACCATTTTCTTCATCTGTAAGATAACGTCCCAAATGCTTTACTCTTTATGCTGATTAAGGCCAAACGCACCATAGGCTTTTCCATGCAGTCTACTTATGACGTCACTTTCAGCGAACTGTGTACAAGCGCACAAGATTCCCCTGTTCGACAATACCCCCCAAGGCCCCACATTTGCTGTGAATGGCTTTTGGACATCCCAAACTGCACTCCTCACACTACCTGAATGAATGAATGAATGAATGAATGAATGAATGAATGAATGAATGGACGAATGAATGAATAAATGAATGAATGAATGAATGAATGAATGAATGAATGAATGAATGAATGGATGGATGAATGAATGAATGAATGAATGATTGAATGAATGAATGAATAAATGAATGAATGAATGAATGAATAAGTTTAATGGCCAAGTATATTCACATACAAGGAATTTTCAGCATTTCCTTGTATGTGCATCAATATCCATTAATTGCACCAATTTCCATTAAACATTCCTCAAACCGATTGCCCAAATGATTAAGAGCCTGCTGTCATTTCTGATAACCATTTTCACTGTCTACAATAAACCTATTTTCATGTCGTGATTGTAAACACCTCAATAAGATCTTCCCTCAGCCTCGTTCGTTCAAGGGAAAACAGTCCCAGTAATCAACACTCTACTTATAACTCAAGCCCTCCAATCCAGGATAAATCCTCCTGAATATTTCCACATCTTCTCCATCTTAATTTCATCATTCTTGTATTATTGCTGGACCTAATCGTGATACTGGGAAGTGCAACTGACTGACGTGTTGGTGAGCAATTCTGGGAGGAGCGATCACTGTTCTAATGTATTAATGCTATTGATGAACAAAGAGAGTGTGGGCCCACGTGTTAACTTTTTGAATATTGGCAAAGTTAATGTTGATGGTATTAAACTATACATTGTTCAAGTGGCCTATTTGTCGTCAATAGAACGGCCGGTAAGCGGGATGTTCTCAAATCTGTGGTGGCAAGAGTTCAGGATATTCACCATCCTGGTAGAGTGACGGACAAATAGATGGGAATGTGGAAGCTTGGATGCAAGAGAGTGTGAGTCTCTGGCCGAGAAAAAGAAGGAGCCAGGTAAACGAAGCTTCGACCAACTGTATCCCACTGGTGAAGTTTTGGGAAATGAAGGGCATACTTCTGTAGGCCATGTTAACTACCATAATCAGACCTTGTCGTTACAAATGCAGTTGGATCACATGTAACAGAAACTTTACCACCACGGCTGTCGATCACTAGGCTATGGATCACCGGATTATCCTTGCAGCTGTTCTTAAATTATGGCATAATCTTCCAATTTTCCGGTAATTCAGCATGACCATGGAAGACAAGCAAATCTCTTCCAGAGCACAGAGAGTTGCTTTGCTTGCTCCCCCAAAAGGCCAGAGAATGCATTTGGCCAGGCCCAGGGATCTGAGCCTACTTATACTTCTCAAGACAGCAAATACCTCCTCTCCGGTAATAACAATTATTTCAAGACATCCTCAGTCTCTTCCATGAATCTCCTAACTTCCATGACCTGCAAACTACACAGGGACAAAAATTAATTGTTTAGGAGCTAGGACATATTCCGCGGTTCCATATACAGATGACTACACGTTTGTTACGTCCACTGCAAACATTTCCTCCTAATTTATTTACTGAATCACTTGGGATTTTACTGCACTCATCTGCCAGGAATATCCCATGTGCCCTTTTTGGCTCCCGAATTTCCATCTTAAATGCGACCCTATGTCCCGCGTAACTCTCAAAGGATTGACTTGATGCCAGATGCCGATATGTGACATATATTTCCTTCGTATCCTGACCAGAGCTTCACTATACTACGTCAGCCAGTGTTCTCACGTCCTGAATACCTCATCTTACGCTGTAGCACACGAATAGGAACTTATTGACCTCGAATTCTCCCTAACTCGCTCTAAAATTCCTTCATCAGTCAACATTCGCAGGTCGCTGGTGTAATGCCATCAGAATTAACCCTTCTCCAATTTTTTCGAGTTTAACTTGTGGATGAGTTAATCTTTTCATCACTATGTTAAAATTAATAGAATCGTGGTACACACAGGAGTAGGCCCTCGTCCGCGATGTCCTTGCCGAACATAATGCCAAGTTAAATTAACCGCTTCAGCCTTCACGTGTTCCATATGGCTCCATTCCTCGTTATCGAGATGTATATCTAAGAACATCTTAAATGCCACCATCGTATTTTTTCTGGCCTCATCCTCGGCAGCACGTTTCAGTCTTCATAGAACTGAGAGCGGGAACGGGCTCTGCGACGCATAGTGTTTGTGCCGGACATGATATCCCGCTGTAACTTCTGACAGCCTTGCCCACTGTCCGCAACTCCTCCAACTATGGTGTTGTCAGCAAACTGACTCACCAACCCATCTACATGTATATATATTCTTCATTTTCTGGATCAGCCTAAGATGAGGGGCTTTATCAAAAGTCTTACTAAAATTAATGTGTGCAACATCCACCGCCCTACCTTCATCAATCTCCTTTGTCACCTCCTCAAAAAAATCTATAAAATTAATGCAACATCACTAGCCGTCTGTACAAAGCAACGTTGTCTATCCTTAATTAGACAATTTCTTCCAAATGGGGATATATACTATCTCAAATAATCCTCTCAAATAGTTTCATTACCAGTGGCATGTGGCTTCCTGGATTTTCTGCACTTCCTTTCTTGAATGAAGGAAAAACAATGGCGACTTTCCAGTAGTCCGGGACATCACCTGCTGCTAACGAATAAATAAACATAATCGACAGGGCTCCGCAATGTCCTCTCTTGCTCCCTCAATAACCTGGGAACGACCCAGTCAGGCCCTGGAACGGTATTCACCATATTGTTCCTCAAGAGCCTCAGCACCCCCATCCATCTCAATCTCAAACTGCCTCAGCATATTTGTTGCTCTATACTGATATCACTTTCGTCCAAGTCCTCGGTGAATACAGATGCAAGGTATTCATTAAGAACTTCACCTACATTCTCCTACACGCATAGATTCCCTCCCTTATCTTTGTGCGATACTACCATTGTCACCCTCTTATTTTAAACGCACGAAGGATTTGGGATTTTATTCAATACGCCTAACTGTACATGGCATTTCGTGGTCCCTTCCGGCCCTTCTAATTGCCCGCTTGATCTCTGACATACTCGCTTTATATTCCTGGTAAATCCCGTCTGATACCACCGTCTTAAACTGGACATCAGCTTCATTTTCTTCAAACGTAGTGAACGACCTCCTTGGTCAACCACGATTCCCTTAGTTTGCCATCCTGATCCCTGCTCCTTACCGGAACATGCCGATCCTGCACTTTCATCAGCTGACCGTTAATATTCTATCACCTGACATTTGTGCCTTTACCCAATACAACGGGTCACAGTCTGCCCTCCCTAACTCCTGTCTAATGATTCCGTCCAAGAACCCCGACAGTCCTTGCAGATGAGGCAGAGGTTCTCTTGCACCGCTCCAACCTCATCTACTGTATCCGCTGTCCAGGCGTGGACTATTTATCGGTGAGACCAAGCGCAGGCTCGGCGATCGTTTCGCTGAACACCTCCGCTCAGGATGCCTAGACCTACATGATCTCCGGATTGCTAAACTCTTTAAATCCCCCTTCCATCCCAGTATTCATCCCAGTTTATATCCCGAGGCTCCTACACTGTCAGAGTGAGGCACAAATCAAATAGTTGGAACAGCCCCTCATATTTTGCTTGGGCAGCAGACAATCCATCGGTATGTAATTTGACCACTCTAACTTCATAGCCCTTCCTCTCCCTCTCTCTCCATCCCCCACCCCATCCTAGTTCTCCGACCAGTCTGACTGTCCTCATGTTTAAATTTTACATTATATGCCTCGTTATCGGCTTTCCCTCGCTAACAACGATCCATTTTAAATTTTCCTTAAACCTCATCGCCTTTGACATCTCGTTTTCACACCTTACGCTTCCATGTAAATCGTTTCCCTCTCACCTGAGTCGCAGTCTGAAGTATCTCGACCCGAAACGTCATCCTTTCGTTCCATCCAGAGATGCTGCCTGTCCAGCTGAGTTACTCCCGCATTTTATGTGTATCTTTAGTGACAATGTAATCCTTCTTGCCCCAATTACTTAACTTCCCATAATATCTGGATCCGTCCCTACTTAAAACAACCTTCTACCAGCTTCTGCATAAAATAGAACTTTCTCCGCACATCTCTTTTAACTTCATAAACCGAGAATGGATTAAATATATCAGAACTGCCGTAGATTTGGGAGCAACAGCAGCAGGAGATTAGCAAGAGATACGACTGATTGGCTCTAGCCCGAGTGGGAGGAGAGAAGTGAGTCAGAGGGGGGAAAACAGTTGAAAAGTAGAAGCCAAGCACAGGCAGACTTTACTCAGAACTGCTGTAGATTTGGGAGCAACAGCAGCAGGAGATTAGCAAGAGATACGACTGATTGGCGCTAGCCCGAGTGGGAGGAGAGAAGTGAGTCAGTGCCGGGAAAACAGTTGAAAACTGAGGAATTTTGTTTGTAAATTGGTAAATCAGGCAATTTATCCGTCAATTTAAGCAAGACGGCTCTTAGCGAGCGGCAGTGAGTGAGCGGCCCTGTGAGTAAAGTGTGAGTCTTTCGCTCGAGAGTCTTCGGCGAGGAGACCACGCAATACGCTTGAGAGGTAGAGACGAAAGAAGGAGATGTCAGGCAAGCTGATTCAGTGCGATGCTTGCAGTATGTGGGAGGTCAAGGACACCGCTGGTGCCTCTGGCTGCTACAAATGCGAGAAGTGCATCCAGGTAGAGCTCCTGAAGGGCCGTGTTGGGGAACTGGAGAAGCAAGTGGATGACCTCCGGTTCGTCCGAGAAACGGAGTCGTTCCTCGACAAGTCCTACAGTACGATTGTTACACCTAAGGTACTGGAAGAGAGAAGGTGGGAGACGGTGAGAAAGGGAGGGAAGCATGGAATGCCAACCTCCCCGGGTGTTGTACCTCTTGTGAACAGGTTCACCCACTTAGAAGCTGTTGGGACAGAAGACGTGTTTACACTGAGCGGCGGACTGGCTTGCGATGCGAATAGGGCTGTTGAGCCAAAACCAAAAAGGCCTAAGGCAGGCAACGCCATTGTAGTGGGAGACTCCATTGTGAGAGGTACGGACAGGGGTTTCTGTGGCAACAGACGGGATGTGAGGATGGTGTGTTGCCTTCCTGGTGCCAGGATCCAGGATGTCACAGACAGAGTGCAGAAAATCCTCAAGGGCGAAGGTGAACATCCGGAAGTGGTAGTGCATGTCGGCACAAACGATGTCGGAAAGAAGGGGATGAATATTCTGCAGCGTGACTTTAGAGAGCTCGGAAAAATGCTGAAAAGCAGGACCTCCAGGGTTGTTATCTCCGGTTTGCTTCCAGTTCCTCGTGCTGGCGAGAGCAGGAACAGGGAGATACGGGACCTGAACGTGTGGCTCAGGAACTGGTGCACGGGGCAGGGATTTAGATTCTTAGATCACTGGGATCTGTTTTGGGGTAAGGGGGAACTGTACAAAAGGGACGGATTGCATCTTAACAGGTGTGGGACCAGCATTCTGGCAGGCAGGTTTGCCACTGCTAAACGGGTGGTTTTAAACTGAATAAGGGGGGTGGGGTGTCGAATGGGATAGTGGAGGATGGAGTTAAAGGGAAAGGGTTTCTTAAATGTGTGAGCGTAGAGACAGATGAGTGTAAAATGAGGGTAGAAGCAATAGGTAGCAAGGTGAAAAGTAAAAGTGGCAGGCAGACAAAACCAGGGCAAAAATCAAAAAGGGCCACTTTTCAACATAATTGTATAAGGGGTAAGAGTGTTGTAAAAACACGCCTGAAGGCTTTGTGTCTCAATGCAAGGAGCATTCGTAATAAGGTGGATGAGTTGAATGTGCAGATAGCTATTAATGACTATGATATAGTTGGGATCACGGAGACATGGCTCCAGGGTGACCAAGGCTGGGAGCTGAACATCCAGGGATATTCAATATTCAGGAGGGATAGAGCGAAAGGAAAAGGAGGTGGGGTAGCGTTGCTGATTAGAGAGGAGATTAACGCAATGGAAAGGAAGGACATTAGGTTCGAGGATGTGGAATCGGTATGGGTAGAGCTGCGAAACACTAAGGGGCAGAAAACGCTGGTGGGTGTTGTGTACAGGCCACCTAACAGTAGTAGTGAAGTTGGAGATGGTATCAAACAGGAAATTAGAAATGCGTGCGACAAAGGCAAAACAGTTATAATGGGTGACTTCAATCTACATATAGATTGGGTGAATCAAATTGGCAGGGGTGCTGAGGAAGAGAATTTCTTGGAATGTATGCAGGATAGTTATCTAAATCAACATGTAGAGGAACCAACGAGAGAGCAGGCTATTTTAGACTGGGTATTGAGTAATGAGGAAGGGTTAGTTAGCAGTCTTGTTGTACGTGCCCCCTTGGGCAAGAGTGACCATAATATGGTTGAGTTCTTCATTAGGATGGAGAGTGACATTGTTAATTCAGAAACAATGGTTCTGAACTTAAGGAAAGGTAACTTTGAGGGTATGAGACGTGAATTGGCCAAGATTGACTGGCAATTAATTCTAAAAGGGTTGAGGATGGACATGCAATGGAAGACATTTAAAGACTGCATGCATGAACTACAAAAATTGTTCATCCCAGTTTGGCAAAAGAATAAATCAGGGAAGGTAGTGCATCCGTGGATAACAAGGGAAATCAGGGATGGTATCAAAGCGAAGGATGATGCGTATAAATTAGCCAGAAAAGGCAGCATACCGGAGGACTGGGAGAAATTCAGAGACCAGCAGAGGAGGACAAAGGGCTTAATTAGGAAAGGAAAAATAGATTATGAAAGAAAACTGGCAGGGAACATAAAAACTGACTGCAAAAGTTTTTATAGATATGTAAAAAGAAAGAGATTAGTTAAAACAAATGTTGGTCCCTTGCAGTCAGAAACAGGTGAGTTGATCATGGGGAACAAGGATATGGCGGACCAATTGAATAACTACTTTGGTTCCGTCTTCACTAAGGAAGACATAAATAATCTGCCGGAAATAGCAGGGGACCGCGGGTCAAAGGAGTTGGAGGAATTGAGTGAAATCCAGGTTAGTCGGGAAGTGGTTTTGGGTAAATTGAATGGATTAAAGGCCGATAAATCCCCAGGGCCAGATAGGCTGCATCCCAGAGTACTTAAGGAAGTAGCTCCAGAAATAGTGGATGCATTAGTAATAATCTTTCAAAACTCTTTAGATTCTGGAGTAGTTCCTGAGGATTGGCGGGTAGCAAACGTAACCCCACTTTTTAAGAAGGGAGGGGGAGAGAAAACGGGGAATTACAGACCAGTTAGTCTAACATCGGTAGTGGGGAAACTGCTAGAGTCAGTTATTAAAGATGGGATAGCAGCACATTTGGAAAGTGGTGAAATCATTGGACAAAGTCAGCATGGATTTACGAAAGGTAAATCATGTCTGACGAATCTTATAGAATTTTTCGAGGATGTAACTAGTAGCGTGGATAGGGGAGAACCAGTGGATGTGGTGTATCTGGACTTCCAGAAGGCTTTCGACAAGGTCCCACATAAGAGATTAGTATACAAACTTAAAGCACATGGCATTGGGGGTTCAGTATTGATGTGGATAGAGAACTGGCTGGCAAACAGGAAGCAAAGAGTAGGAGTAAACGGGTCCTTTTCACAATGGCAGGCAGTGACTAGTGGGGTACCGCAAGGCTCAGTGCTGGGACCCCAGCTATTTACAATATATATTAATGACCTGGATGAGGGAATTGAAGGCAATATCTCCACGTTTGCGGATGACACTAAGCTGGGGGGCAGTGTTAGCTGTGAGGAAGATGCTAGGAGACTGCAAGGTGACTTGGATAGGCTGGGTGAGTGGGCAAATGTTTGGCAGATGCAGGATAATGTGGATAAATGTGAGGTTATCCATTTTGGTGGCAAAAACAGGAAAGCAGACTATTATCTAAATGGTGGCCGACTAGGAAAAGGGGAGATGCAGCGAGACCTGGGTGTCATGGTACACCAGTCATTGAAAGTAGGCATGCAGGTGCAGCAGGCAGTGAAGAAAGCGAATGGTATGTTAGCTTTCATAGCAAAAGGATTTGAGTATAGGAGCAGGGAGGTTCTACTGCAGTTGTACAGGGTCTTGGTGAGACCACACCTGGAGTATTGCGTACAGTTTTGGTCTCCAAATCTGAGGAAGGACATTATTGCCATAGAGGGAGTGCAGAGAAGGTTCACCAGACTGATTCCTGGGATGTCAGGACTGTCTTATGAAGAAAGACTGGATAGACTTGGTTTATACTCTCTAGAATTTAGGAGATTGAGAGGGAATCTTATAGAAACTTACAAAATTCTTAAGGGGTTGGACAGGCTAGATGCAGGAAGATTGCTCCCGATGTTGGGGAAGTCCAGGACAAGGGGTCACAGCTTAAGGATAAGGGGGAAATCCTTTAAAACCGAGATGAGAAGAACTTTTTTCACACAGAGAGTGGTGAATCTCTGGAACTCTCTGCCACAGAGGGTAGTCGAGGCCAGTTCATTGGCTATATTTAAGAGGGAGTTAGATGTGACCCTTGTGGCTAAAGGGATCAGAGGGTATGGAGAGAAGGCAGGTACGGGATACTGAGTTGGATGATCAGCCATGATCATATTGAATGGCGGTGCAGGCTCGAAGGGCCGAATGGCCTGCACCTAATTTCTATGTTTCTCTGTTTCTATGTTTCTATGATACACGAACAACTGGGGTAGGTTTTCAGACTCACTAATTTTAATACAATGTCATTTTCTCTCATTATAGTGATGTTTATGTGTACATTATTCAATGCCAATCGTTCCATTTCACAACTGCGTGCAATCAGATCCAGGAATATGACACAAAGGATCGTGGATAAATGTTGCGGACACCTATTGCAGCGAACCGTTCAGCAAATCGGGACAGGAAGCTTGGGTTTGCCAGGGTTGTGTTGCCCGCATAGACAAGGAAACTGCTGACACAATTAACATTACACGGATTCAATTGAGGTGGTGGGGGGAGAGATGGGGTGGGGTGGTGGGGGAGAGATGGGGTGGGGTGGTGGGGGGAGAGATGGGGTGGGATGGTGGGGTTGGATTGGCAGTTGGATGGAGAAAGGCCTGTGATGAAAAGATAAAACGTTTCAGCGACGTAGATTAGGGCAGAGGAGATGTAAAATATGAATCCAGAGCAAGGACTATGTGGGAGGAGACGGCGGTGGGGGTGGGGGATGGGGTATGGGAAAGGGAGAAATGGGTGCGAGTTAACGTGGTGCACAACGCTGAGGGGGGGGGGGGTGACATATAGTTTGAGGCTAAAGTTGTAGAACATGTTGATATCCAGCAAACAGGTTGTTCCGTCGCGCTCGAAATCACTTTGAAGAGGTGCTGGGCGCGCTAACTGGGGAAACATACATGACCTGAAAGTGAGAATAAATTGGACAATGGGATACAATCTATTTCCATGAAGACTCCTGTGACCCATGTGGATGGAATCGAACGCACATGATAGGGCCAACTTCTGAAAGAATACGACACGATACGATACGATAGAACTTTATATATCCCAGGATGGAAATTGATCGAACAGAGAGAAGGGCAGCGGCCTATTCTAACCCCATTTCCAGGCTACTGCCTCGCCGGTTTAATGGGTTTAATGACAAACCAAGTTAAATGTTTAACCGCGTTCTTCACCTCCAGCCTGAGCGTCCTCTGTCATCCCGTAGATACACGTGTTGCCGCAGGAACTGATGTGCATGAGCAAGACGCCCACGTCTTTGGCGACATAAGAGGGGCTTGTTTGATCCCCGCAAAAACGAAATTCTCAGTGACGCGAGTACGGACCAAGTGTCACAGCTCCCGTTGTCCATAACTGTATGTAAGCGCCGTGGTCGGTGAAAAGTAAAACGACAGACTCGCGCCGATTCTCCGCCTCGTTGTCTTTGCGTTCCAGTGACTTCAGACGCCCACGGACTCTGCTCGCTGCTACGATGTTCCTGACCGTCAGTCCGTTGAAGAAGATTATTAGAAGGAAGGGGGGAAGGAGATAGACATGCTACACATCGAGGGGAAAAAATATCCACCAGGTGGAAATGAAGTAGGCGGATTTGGACCGACACCCCCAGTTCACACTGTCCACGGTTTAGCGTGGCGCGTCCATGAAGTGAAAGGGGATGTACTTTATGCAGCACAGCACGCACATGGAGACAACGATCACGGCGGCCGTCCTGTCCGTGCAATAGATAAGTTTCAATTCTGGCAACAAATACAGACAAAACGGTCAAAGGTGAAGCCCACGGTTATCCAGACGGAATAGTCCAGTTTGACGATCCGCGTGTATGTATTGGAAGGACAAATTGCGCTGAGGGAGAGGAAGGAGTTAGGGACACAGCAAATATAGATTTTCCGGATTTACACGTGGAAGATGAGAACGTGATGGTCCGCGATTGCCATCGCCACCATGGACCGGTGATTCCTCTGGAGAGGCCACACTTTCCCCGGTGCAAGATCGCAGCCGTTAGCAGTTCGCTGGGGGAAATAACAAAGTGTAGCGAAATTAACATTTAAATGGAACCACCAATGTAATGGATTTAAAGTTACGGATGAATGTTGCGTAGTGCGACAGCACTTAACGAGACGAATCACAAGAGGCACTTAGAGGAATACCATATCGCCCTTTTTAGAGCAAATCTGACAAGGCGTTCAAATGACACTTAACGCTGGTGTAGGGTTGCATAAAAGTCTGCGTTTGGTCTCGCAGATGTATAAGAGTCCACATCTTGAAGGGCGAACATGGCAGATGATGTTGAGGAGGTGCAAGTGAACCTCTGCCTAACCTGAAAGGACTGTCAGGGTCCCTGGACAGAGTCGATGAAGGGGGTATAGCGACGGTTGTTGCATCTTCTGCGGTTGCAGGGGAAGGTACCTGGGGATGGGGGGTGTGGGTAGGTAAGGATGGGATAACCAGTTCGTTGCGGAGGGAACGGTCTCTGCGGAAGGCGGAAAGTGGTGGAGATTGGAAAATGTGGCTAGTGGTGGGATCCCATTGGTGGCGCAAATTTCGGAGGATAATGTGGGGTGATGGGGTGGAAATTGAGGACTATGGGGACTATTGATCGCGGGCGTGAGGAATGTGTGTGTGTGTGTGTGTGTGTGTGTGTGTGTGTGTGTGTGTGTGTGTGTGTGTGTGTGTGTGTGTGTGTGTGTGTGTGTGTGTGTGTGTGTGTGTGTGTGTGCGTGTGTGCGTGTGTGCGTGCGTGCGTGCGTGTGTGCGTGTGTGCGTGTGTGCGTGTGCGTGTGTGTGTATTTTCCTCTGGCACTGGGCGGCAATTGACGGCATAAAACGCAATGAGATGATGTTACACAGACGCATTTATAGTCGAAATACTAACCAGGATCATAAAAAAACGCGAAAATCAGAATTATTGCACGGGGCGTCGTTAACCGATAAAACATAGGATTGAAAAGAACAAGAGTAAAGGATAGTAAAGAACAACGCAGTGTCCGTGGGGATCATTATGCCAAGTTATATGGAGATGTTGGTATTGAGAGATGTTGTGTAGGCTGGGGATCTTTACCGTGGACCGCAGAAGGATGAGGGGTGATCTTATTAAGGTTTACAAAATCATGAGGGGAATAGTTCAGGTAGACGCACAGAGTCTCATGCCCTGAGTAGGCGAATCGAGGGCAACAGGACACAGGTTTAAGGTGAAGGGGAAAATACTTTATAGGTATCTAGGGTACAACGTTTGCACACCAAGGGTGATGGATATGAAACAAACTGCCAAAGGAGATAGTTGAGGCAGGGACTATCCCAGCATTTAACAAACAGGTAGACGGGTACATGGATAGGACGGGTTTGGAGGGAAATGGACCAAACGCGGACAAGTGAGATTAGTGTAGCTAGGACATGATGGCCGATGAGGGCAAGGTGGACCGAGGGCCTGTTTCCGAATTGTGTCACTCTATGAATCATACTCTATAGACCAATGTCCTCAGCCTGCTAGTGTTCCATCTACCTTCATTCCCTCCACACCGATGTGCCTATCTCATGAACTGCATGTTCTATGTTCCATGAAGGCTGGAACGCGCAACCGAGGGCGGTGGCGGAAGCAGATACGATGGTGGCAATCATTACAAATAGCGCAAACAGCAGAGGTCCCAGCACCGTTCGCTGCGGTACTACACTTGTCACAGAGCTCCAGCCGGAATAGTTACATTCCAACCAGCCCTCTCTCTCCTCCGAATAACACAGTTCCGAATACATATGATCAAGTCATCGTGAATCCGGTACACCATAATCGTCTGGATCACGATGGGCCTTTTTAAGAGCCTGACGAAAGTCCATGTACACAACATCCACCGCCCAATCGTCATACATTTCCATTGTCATCTCCTCAAAAATCACAATCAACAGGACACGACCTGCCACGGACAAAGCCGTGCTGGCTAATCTAAATCAGCCTATTCCCTTTCAAATGGGTGTAATTGCTATCTCGAAGAATTCCCTCCAGTATTCTCTGCCATTGATGTGACGCTCAACGGACTATAGTTTCCCGGATTTTCACTCCCTATTTCTTCAACAAAGGAACAACAGTGACCACTTTCACGTACTCTGGGAGCACATGTTTGGCTGGAAAATAATAAAATATACTTGTCCTGTCTCCCGCAATCTCCTCCCGTGGCTCCCCAATAATCTAGGATAGATCCCGTCAGGCACTGGGTCTTATCCACCTTAATGTTCTTCAAGAACTTCCGCACCACTGCCTTCTCGATCTTAAAATTCCTTACCATATTTGTATTTACAACACTAATATTGCTATCCTCCAACCCCTTCCCCTCGTAGATGCAAAGTACTCCTTCAGTTCCCCACTTACACATCTGCCTCCACGAATAAATTCCACCTTGATCTTTGAATGGTCAAACCTTCCCCTTGCCACCCTCTTATTTCAAGAAGAAGTCATGGTATTTTCCTTAATCTGCCTTGCGAGACATTTCATGCCCCGTTCTGGTCTCTTTAATTGTCCGCTTGAGTTTCCGACTCGTTTTATATTCCTCCAAAGCCGCGTCAGATGCTTCCTTCTTAAACCTGATGTCCTTTTCCGTTGTGACCGTTTAGAAATCGTGGACGCATTGGAGATAATTTCCAATGTTCTATAGATTCAGGATCAGGTCCTGGGGATTGGAGGGTTATCCCACGTAGTGAGAAGGGCGGGAGAGAGAAACCAGGGAATTTTACTTCGGAGTCACGTGAGTGACTACGTGAAGAGCCCGTCAGCGCGCATGCGCATCATTACTTCTAACGCATGGCGCGCTGACTGGCTGGCTGGCGCGCAGCTCCAGCAGTGGTCCTTTTAAAATACATCAGGTGAGTATGGAAACTCATCTGCGGTGGAAATGTTGTTACTTGTCGTGACAGGATGGATAACGCGAGGGTGAAGGCTCGTAAGACTGCAGGAAGAACCGCTTCAGAGGAACGTGGGAGTACGGTCAGCGGTCGGCAGTCCGTTTCACCATCGGGGTCGCTGCCAGCTGCACAGCCTGCGACTTCGGGATCGGTGCCCATGGACAGCATTTTGAATACTCCGCGGAGGAAAGCAAAGTGCAAGTCCAACAGGCCTGTAGACTCGGAAGAGTCTGGCTGGGAGGATTCGCCTCCCAGAATGGGAAGGTTGGCTGGACGCCTTTCCCAAGTAGAGCAGCTCATGGAGAGAATGCTCCAACAAAATACGCTCCGTGGTCGGGAGTCGTACCACAGCGGGGCTCGGGAACCCACAGCAGCACCTTTTGGAGGGCTGCATGACGTCCCCCATCCGAAGATGGGAGTGGAGACGAGCCCTGTGGGGACGACAGCTCGATGCGGGACCCGCGGGGGAAGCGGGGGTACGCGGAATGATATCCAAATTTGCGGTGCCGTCGCTTGTTGGAGAGCCGCTGGAGGAAGAGCTGGCGGCAAGTATAAAATATCTGGTCTCCCACCAGCTGCAGGAGCAGTTCATCATGGAGACAACCATGCGGTATCACGCACCCAGCAATTGTGCGTCCCTGAAGGTACCGGTGGTAAATAGTTCCATATGGAACCACATTGGCAGCGGTATTAAGTCCCAAGAACTGAAGCTCCAGAGAATTCTGAATCAGCTGGGGTGAGGTCTGACAGCTTTCGCCAGATTATGTTGTGGTTTTCAATACTCAAATTAATTCAGATCACGCGGAGAATTCTTCAAGAAGTTTAAACTTTTATTTGCAAACAAAAGTCTGAGTTCTCCACATCATCAAAACACATGGAGCCCTCTTCTACAAACAATCATCACTCTTTATACTATTTTCATATTCGCATTTCCCACCCCTGTTATCTCCATATCCAATCGTTTGCCAGTATTCCCTTATTTCCAGCCAATCACTCGCTTCATGCCCCTCTTACCAGTACTTTTCCATAATAACCACAGTTATAATTCACATGACTCCCCTTTATGGCCCCTTGCTAGCCTCGTGGCTTCTTACTTTGTTCTTAAATGCTTTATTTTAACCACGTGAAATCAAAAGGAAAATTGGTATCAATTCACTGAGATCGCTCCTCAAAATAAGCTACATGTGATTCAGTGGTTGCCCAATTTATATATATAAGACCTTGTTCCCATTAAACCTATAATCTTGGAAAAGAATGTAACTTCTTAAACTACAGATCCAAACACAAAGATCTAATGTAAAATAAAAATACAATATTTCCCTAATTAAAATACACTATATTTCCCAGATGACCTTCTTTATACATCATCTTTAAATTAGCAGCATTATCTTATGTTATAAACTTTAAAGTATGAATGTACTCTATCTCTGCAAACATACCTATTTTGCCAGCATAGCAAGGGTCATAAAACTGTCCCAGGTGACAAACGATAATGGTCCCTTGGCCATCTCACACTCCCTCCCCCTTTCTTATTATCTCTAGGGGGGTGGCATTCCAACCCCATCCTTGGGCCTCTTCTTGGGCCTCTTCTTGGGCCTCTTTACGACTTTGCTATCTTACTGACAACATTATCTAAGGATTGTCACATTTCCAGCCCCACTATTCTTTCTCAACATCTTAGTCCCCTCAGTTCATATAAACAACATAAATCGAACCTACAAAGGTCATATACCCCCCACCCAACATTATCTAAATGTAAACAATTGCCTGTCGTAAATGCTAAGCCCTTTGTATTGCAGAATGTCTCCTGAGAAAAAGCATGTGGTCTGTGACTGACCAAATGGCCTGTATCTTCAGAACGGCCACACTTCTTAAACTACTTTTAAATACAGATTATATAAGAAACATTTAATACAGAAAATAATATCTACTATAGTCACTGGATGGCTCCACATTATCAGATACGCAGCGGGACGCAATGGCATTGTTGTGCAATGCACATTTTGAGATCAATTGTTTTCGGAAAAATGCCATTCGTCCCGTTCTCAACCCCAAGTTTGCGGGGTTGTGCAAAGCTAGTAATGTGCAGCCACCAAACTTGCTGTTTGGAGATGACCTGTCCAGGCAGGCGAAAGACCTCGATGAGGAGTCAAAGGCTGTGGGGCTTCTTCGGGCTCCACCAGGGAACAAGCCGTCGTCATCGTCGTCGTTCCCCCGTTTCCAGCCTTATTCTGTACCCAGCACAAGACCGGCTGCGCAACCAATGAGGTCGGGAAGAACCGGACGCAAGTCTTTTTTAGGGCAAGGACCGAGTCGACTCACTACGAAGATGCGCAGCTACCGTCCACAAGTACCCCAAACCCCCAAACATCGGGGACGGAAATAACTGGCCAGAATCCATCTAGTACGGAGGTAGGTGGGTCTGGTTCACATTGTAACATACCGAGTGTAGAGTTATTGCATGTTGGGGGTAGGTTACGTTTCTTTTTGCATGAGTGGCATTGGATTACTTCTGATTTGTTTATACTGCATAGTGTTGAACGGTTTAAAATAGAATTTACGGGCACGTTGCCACCCACGCAGCATGTTCCAAGCCGTACCTTTTTGCGTTCAAAAATGAATGATTTGGAAGTCCAGGCTGAAATTGAAACTCTGTGGGAAAAAATGGTAATTGAGAAAACCAGGCTTAAGCCACACCAGTTTGTGTCCAATATGTTCATCACAGAAAAGAAGGATGGGGGGTGCCGCATTATATTGCATTTAACCCAATTAAACACTTTTGTGCAGTACAAACATTTCAAAATGGAAAGCTTTGTTACGGCGAAACATTTGATTTCCAGGTGGTGTTATATGGCATGTTTTGATCTCAAGGATGGTTATTATTCGGTCCCTATTCAGAAAGAACACAGGAAGTACCTGAAGTTTAGCTGGATGTGGCAGTTATGGCAATTTAAAGCCCTGCCTAATGGGTTGACCTCAGCTCCTAGGCTGTTCACTAAAATACTAAACCTGCACTGGCTCTATTACGAGGACAGGGGCACATAGTGATGGTTTACCTAGATGACATCCTCATCATAGGCATAACTGTGGAATTAGCTATTTCGGCAGTTTCAGCCACTGTTTGTGTTTGAAAAGTTGGGTTTCCTAATTCATCCAGTAAAATCCAGGTTGACTCCATCCACTATCATGGATTACTTGGGATTTACTATCAACTCCAATCAACTGGTTGTAACTTTGCCCGAGGGCAAGAGATTGAAGTTAATAGAGTCCTGCAGCAATATGATTGCACATCAGCTGGTTTCAATTCGACAAGACTTGTCTAATTGGGAAATTGGTCGCTGCATTTCCAGCAGTAAAATTTGGGCCTCTTCATTATCAGCAATTGCAAAGATCCAAGGTGCAACCACTTAAAAGGAATTTGGGCCATTTTGACAGGGCCATGCAATTATCGGTTGAGGCAATTGATGAGCTGCAGTGGTGGATATTCAATCTTGACCATTGTTCTGGCAATATTTCAATTGAAAACCATTCAATGGTATTACAGACTGATGCAAGTGCTTTAGGTTGGGGAGCAACTGACACCCTTTCTAGCTGTGGTGGCAGATGGACTGTGCATGAACTATCTTTTCTACAGGTGCATGTGGTTAACTGTTTGGAGTTGCTTGCAGCCTTCTATGGTCTGAAAGCTTATTGTGCACACATGCAGCAGCTGCATGTTCAGTTACATATAGATAATATTACTGCTGTAGCTTACATAAATCACATGGGTGGCATCAAGTCAGTATCCTGTGATAAATTGGCAAACCTCATTTGGCACTGGTGCATTATTCGGAATATTTGGGTTTAAGCAATCTACTAACCAGGTAGATTCATCACAGTGTCGGACACCAGGTCACGTAAATTCAATGACAACACAGAATAGATGTTGAATCATGGAGTAAGGACATTATTTCTAGGTACGCAACGTGGATTTGTTCGCTTCAAGGTTAAACCATCAATTACCCAACTATGTTTCGTGGGAACCAGACCCAGGGGCTGTAGCTGTAGACGCGTTCTCGCTACATTGGGGAGGAATGTTTTTCTATGCATTCCCCCCTTTCTGCCTCGTCACTCGCTGTCTGCAAAAGATTCAGCAGGACTCTGCTTCTGGCATTCTGGTAGTCCCTGATTGGCCAACTCAGCCATGGTACCCGCTTGTTCTCGGCATGGTGGTACAACCAGTTTGGAGGTAACCAAACACAAGTCGTTGTTGACTAACCCCAGTTCCGGTGAGGTGCATCCTCTGCATGATCAACTCAATGTGTTAAGTTGAGGGTTTTGAGAAGACCTTTCATTGGACTGGGACTAGCTGAGCGTACGATGGATGTTTTAACTGCGGCATGGAGAAGCACTACACAGAAACAATATGCATTGTATATCAGGAAATGGGAATTGTTCTGTGCACAGTACGATATACTGTATGACGAAGTGCATATCACACATGTTCTGGAGTTTCTCTCACATTTATACCATGATGAGAGATTAACTTATAGTGCAATAAATAGTGCCAGGAGTGCTCTTTCGTCATATTTACATTCAGGTTCACAACAACTGGCTGTGGGATCGCATCCATTAATTTCTAAGTTCATGAAGGGAGTTTTCAATTCTAACCCTCCCAGGCCCAGATACACATAAATTTGGGATGTAGAGCTGGTTCTTAAATCACTACGTTCATGGGCTTCACCATCTTCACTGTCTCTACTCCAGCTGACGCACAAGGTGACCATGCTGATGGCTTTAGTGTCAGCTCAGCGGGTCCAATCCTTGCAAAAGCTACGGTTGGATAGTATGCTCACTTCGGCCAGTGGGTTCACCTTTTTCGTTAACGACAACATTAAACAAAGTAGACCAGGGTCCTCGGGGCTTAAATTACAGTTCATAGCATATCCTTTAGATGCCGAGTTGTGTGTAGTTCGTTACCTCAGGCAATATATCAAAGTTACCAAACAGCTTAGAGGTTCAGAGCTAGCACTACTAATCAGCCATAAGAAGCCACACAATAGTGTATCTACGCAGACCATTTCCAGGTGGCTCAAACTAGTTCTAGCCCATTCAGGTGTTGATGCTAAAATGTTCAAATCTCATTCCACCAGGCCTGCAGCTACGTCCGCAGCAAGAAGCATGGACGTTCCACTGGACCAGATTCTGTTGGCCGCATGGTGGTCCTCAGCACGCACGTTCCAAATGTTTTATAATAAACCTTTAGAGAGAACGATCGTGTTTGCTAACTCAGTTTTAAGTTCTATTGCATAGTCCCTCTTGGGTAGAGGGGTGACCACTGTTGTTTTGTTTTGTTTTCCATTAAATTATTACTGTTCGTACCATGACTGAACAGTTTCCATTATTCGTTTGTCAACTATACAGTGTGTGATGCATGGATTCGTTCCACGGCATGGAGTCACAGAGCTTTTAAATCATCACGTAGTCACTCACGTGACTCCGAAGTAAAATAGTAAGATTAAACGAGAACTTACTAGTTTGAAGTTTGATCTTTATTTTAGGAGGAGATACGATGAGGGATTACGTGCCCTCCATTCCCAAACCCTTCCTCATAAAGCTAACTGGTATTTCTAGTGTCTTGAATCTTACTCTTCTCAGGTCAATCGGTTCCTGTCTGTGACTCCACACCGCTGCTTTGAAGGTTGATGCGTGTAAAGTAATTAGGTCTGACTCACTTGTAAATTTAATTAACGTTTAATAATAAAACAGGTTAAACACGTTCCAGCACTGACTGCACTCAGTCTGTCATCATGCTGGAATCAGGGCGGAGCAAGAGGGAGAGAGAATTCTTATACTTGATAACTGAGGCGTGGTTAGTAGTAGTGAGGTAACTATATTATTGGTTGCATGCATAAACCATCTACATCCTTCCCCTTAGAAATCAAATACAGGCTGGGCCGATTGGGGTAGTGTTATTACAGTAAACCCGCGAGTTTAGACAAAGTCACCGTAACGGACCGGCGGCTTAACAATGCGACCCGAACGCGTACGTACAGCGCCTTCCCCCCCACCAATCGGAAAGACGAGAAGGCGAAGCGGAGGCAGGCACGAACGCTAAGGGAGGATGGGAAGCAGTCGGATCTGGGGAGACAGGAGGGGAGGGACGTGCAGGAGGTGAACCAGCCCGGTCAAAACCAGGCGGTAATGGAGGAGGAGACAGCAATAAGCGAGGGGACTGGAGCATGCGGGGAGCAGCAGGGTGATCAGCAGCAGCAGGTAGGAACCGCAACGGAGGAGCATAAGGAGCCGCAGGTAGAGGCTTGGGCTGGTTCACGGCCAACAGGTGCTGACGGCTCCGTTGATAGGCAGTCCCATCGTAATCCACCAGGTAGGATCTTGGAGAGCCGTCCACACCAACCACTGTCGCGAGACGGGAATAGCCGGTGGTGGTCCGCATCCGAACGACCTGCCCGGGTAGTAAAGGCAGCAGGGGGCGGCAGGACCTGTCGTGGGACCGTCGTTGAACCTCATGCTTGTGATCGATGCGCTGTTGGACAGTGGCAGGAATGAGAACTTTTGGTATCTGGGACTGCTGGGCGATTGGCATAGGTGGTCTCGTCGCCCTTGACATCAGACGCTGGGCAGGGGAACCCATGTCCGGGTCCCGTGATATGTTACGTAGGTTTAGTAAGCCCATGTAGAAATCGCTGTTAGACAGGCGGGACTGCTCCATTAGACCGTTAGCACTCCGCACGGCCCGTTCGGCCAGGCCGTTACTCTGAGGGTACTCAGGGCTGCTGGTGTAGTGATGGAAGTTCCACCTTGCAGCGAAAGCTTTGAACTCGGCACTTGTAAATTGGCTGCCATTGTTGGTCTGCAAACGAACAGGGACACCGTGGGCGGCGAAGTGCTCACGCATTTTGGTGATGACCACCCCGGAGGTGACAGAAGAAAGAAGGTCCACCTCGAACCAGCTGGAGTACGAGTCCACCAGGACGAGAAACTGCTTGCCCCGCCATTCAAATATATCGGCATCCAGCGATGTCCAGGGCAAAGAGGGCGCTGGTTGCTGCAAGAGAGGCTGGCGCTGCTGGTGTGGGGCGAGGATGTTGCAGGAGGAACAAGAGGATACTCGGTCCCTGATGTATTTAGCCATGCCAGGCCAGTAGAATTGCCACTGGGCATGAGAAAGTGGCCTCGACCCCCGGATGACCGTTGTGGGCCGCGTTGTAGTATAGATCGTACAGAGAGGCTGGGACCACGACCTTGTGGCCTTTGACGATAACCCCATCCTGGATCACCAGCTCGTCGCGGACCAGGAAGAACGGTTGGGCACCGGATTTCAAGTTGTTGCGTCTGTCGGGCCACCCACGCTTAATGATGGCTGCCAGCTGCTGCAAGTCGGGGTCAGCGGCGGTGTGCTCGACCAGGCACTGCAGCTGTTTAGTAGGGACAAAGTTAACGTTCAGTACCAACAGGTTTACTTGCTCGTAAGGGTGGCGGTCACAGGATGCTCGTGGGGCACGAGACAGTGTATCAGCCAATGCATTTCTGTGCCCTTCTTGTATATGATTTCGAAGTCAAACCGCTGAAGTTGCAACATCATTCGCTGCAGTCTGGCAGGCGCAACATGTATGGGCTTGTTAAGAATCGGTACCAGTGGCTGGTGGTCAGTTTCGACCGTGAATCTGCAGCCGAAAAGGAAGTCCTTGAACTTTGAACAAGCAAACACCACAGCCAGGAGCTCCTTCTCGATCTGAGCATACCGTTGCTCCATCTCGGTCATTGTCCGCGAGGCGTACGAGACTGGTGGTAATGAACCGTCGTTGTAGAGCTGCAGGCAAGCAGCACCCAGTCCGAAACGAAAGGCAGCACAGGTATCAATAATGGGACGGCGCAGGTCGAAGACTTTGAGTGTCGGGGTGCTGATCAGCTTAGACTTCAGACATTCGAAAGCCTGCTGATGTTGTGGGAACCAGGACCAGGCAGTGTCTTTTTTAGTTAGCTGCTTCAGGGATGAGCTCAGCTCATTGAGATTCGGTATAAACTTCCCGAGGTAGTTGACCATACCCAGGAATCCTTGCAGACTGAGGACGTCGGTTGGGGCTGGCATCTCGGAGATTGCAATACTTTTGCGGGTCGGGCTTCAGTCCATTAGAAGTGAAGATGTGCCCGACGTACAGCACCTCTGAGACACGGAATCGGCATTTTTTCTTGTTCAGTTTTAAATTGATCTGCCGGGCTCGGTCCAGGACTCGGCGGAGGCTCTTGTCATGTTCGGTGACATTTTCCCCGTATACTAGGATGTCATCCACGATGATGGCGCACGGCATGCCAGCGAACAGCTGTTCCATGGATTGCTGAAACAACTCGCTGGCAGAGTTTAATTCCGAATGGCATCCGTAGGAACTTGAATCTGCCATAAGGTGTGGCGAACGTTGTCAGGTCGGAGGAGCGTCTATCGAGTGGTATTTGCCAGAAGGAACTTTTGGCATCAAGGACAGAGAATACCGTGGCCTGGCCGACTTGAGCCGCAACATTTTCCACGGTTCTCATTGGGTAGTGTGGCCTCCTGATCGCGAGGTTCAGGGTCTTTGGGATTAATACACACCCGTATCTCGTTCTTGTCCTTTTTTAGGGTTGCGACCGTGGTGGAGACCCATTCGGTTGGCTCGCTAACAGCTTCCAGCACCCCCATTGTGACCATGCTCTTCAGCATCGATTCCACTTTGTCCTTTTAAGCGAGGGGTACTCTATGTGGTGCACGGACCACTGGCAACACTTTAGGGTCGGTGGCGATCTTGTAGACGAGAGGCAGTTTGCCCAGCTCATTATCAAACAGGTCTGGGTACTCAGATATCGGATCCATCAGCACCTGTATTTCCCGGACAGTACGGTCGAAGGACACTAGTCCCATGTCGTGGCACGCCTGGTTGCCCAACAGAGTCACACAGTCAGAGTCGAGAACATAGAACATGAGAGGCCGCGATGAATTTTCCAGCACACAATTTAAAGTGGCCCTTTCCACAGGTTTCAGCACCTCGCCCCCATAAGCACGTAAAGTGGAACGGTCTGAAGTCAGTAGCTCATTATGCCTAATCTTTCTGAACAGGCTTGTTGACATAACATTGACTTTTGCCCCAGTGTTGAGCTTAGCTGAGAAAGAACAATTGTTGACAGTAAAGAGGACCAATGGATCGGGAAGTCTAGCAGTTGCGTGTAGGAGTGTAAATACGCTAGCATCTCCTTGAGAATTAATTGGCTCAGTATCGTGGGCAGTGTCGAGAGAGGACTGGGAACCAAAATCGCTATCAACATGTGCTAGGTTGTTGAATACTTGTCTAGAAACTGGGGGTACATTCCCACGGGAACGGCAAACCGCCGAGAAATGATTCAATTTCGTGTAGAAATCACATGATTTCCCGTAAGCCGGGCACTGCGACTGCATCGAATGTACATAATTGCAATTAGGGCAACCTTTAACTACCCGTCCTCCGGGGACGTAGCCTGCCCGCGGCGCGGGTCTATAGTTGTTAATTTTAGGAAGCGGCCTGTTAAGACCAGTTAAATTGACCGATCGACCCACAGCGTCCCATTGTCCGAACAGCGGGTCAACGACTTCAGCCAACCTACATGCATGCATTGCGTCGGTCAGAGTAAGATCTGGCCTTCTCAATAGCTCCGATCGCAGTTTCTGATCCAGCATGCCTGTCACTAGAATGTCCCTGGTAAGCTGGTCAGTCATGTTTTCAAATCGGCACCTCTGGGCGAGATATTGCAAATCAGCAATAAAGCATTCAACCGGTTCATCAGGCTGTTGCTTCCTCGTAAAAAACTTGGCTCGCTCTAAAATGCGGTTAGAGGGCAAGTCGCAAATATCGGCAAACTTTCGCAGTAGGCATACCGGATCGTTGGCAGACTCCGCAGGTACTCGAACCTGACCATTTTCATCCCTGACCTCGGGATCATAGGCGAAGGCTCGAACTCTCCTCATGGCATCGGGACCAGCAAGGTTCAGTTGGAGAGAAGCTTTAACGATGTCGGGATCTTTGCGATGAGCGATATTAATTTAATGTGTGAAGTCCATTTCAAAGGTCGCCCAGCGTTCAGCTATGTCAGCATCAAAGACTAGGGGCGACGGTTTGCGGCACGAGGATGCCATGGCAAAAGGTAGAAAACTCCGATAAAGCAACACTTTCAAAGAAATAAAACCCGATAAACAGGAGGCGCGCGTTTTAACTTGCTGACACCATGTAAAGGAGTATAGTCTGACTCACATGTAGCTTTACTTAACGTTTAATAATAAGACAGGTTAAACACGTTCCAGCACTGACTGCACTCAGTCTGTCATCATGCTGGAACCAGGGAGGAGCAAGAGAGAGAGAGAGAGAGAGAGTTCTTATACTTGATAACTGAGGCGTGGTTAGTAGTACTGAGGTAGTTATATTGTTGGTTGCATGCATAAACCATCTACAGCAGCGGAAACAGGCCATTTGACCCACCGAGTTTGTGCCGACCAGCGATCGCCCGTTCACACACGAGTTTAGTTTAGAGATACAGCGCGGTAACAGGCCCTTCGGCCCACTGAGTCCGTGCCGACCAGCGATCGCCCGTTCACACACTAGTTTAGTCTAAAGTTACAATGCGGATGACAAGGCTAATCTAAACTAAACTAAACACAGCTAGAATTAACTCCCCTCACCGCCTCTCTCCTCTCCTCTCCTCTCATTCTCCTCTCACTTCTTCTCCCCTCTCCTCTACTCCCCTCTCCTCCTCCTCCTCTCCTCCCTCCCCATCTCCTCTCATCTCCTCCCCTCCCTTCTCCTCTCCTTCTCCCCTCCCTTCTCCTCTCCTCTGCCCTCCTCTCCTCTCCTCTCCTTTCCTCATCACCCCTCTCCTCTACTCCGGTTCCTCCCCCTCTCACTCCCCCTCGCCTCTCATCCCTCCCCTCCCGTCTCCCTCACCCTTTCCTCTCCTCTCCTGTCATCTCCTCTTCTCTCTCCTCTCCTCTCCTCTCCTTTCCTCTCCCCTCTCCTCCCTCTCCTATGCTCTCCTATGCTCTCCTATCCTCTCCTACCGTCTCCTCCCCTCCCCTCTCCTCCCCTCTCCTCCCCTCTCCTCCCCTCTCCACCCCCTCCTCCCCTCACCTCCCCTCTACTCCCCTCCCCTCTCCTCTCCACTCCACTCCACACCACCCCTCTCCTCTCTCCTTCCCTCTCCTCTCCCCTCCTCCCTTCCCATCTCCTCTCCTCTCCGCTCCTCCGCTCTCCTCCTCTCCTCCCCTCCTCTCTTCCCCTCCCCTCCCCTCCCCTCTCCTCTCCCCCTCTCTCTCCCCATCCTCTCTCCTTTGTTCGGGCCTTTGAACTGGTCATGCATTTGCCTGCCATGGGGGACATGCCTCCTTATCTAGGCCCAGACTCCTGGCATAACAACTAGGCCGAGAACCAGGCTTTTGAGCCAAGAAACTCAAGACACAGGCTCAAAACTAAGAACTAGGCCGGGAACGAGGCTTTGAGACCTACAAATCTAGACATAGGCTCAAAGCCTAACAACTAGGCCGAGAACCAGGCTTTTGAGCCACACCTCCCTCCCACCCCTCTCCTCTCCTCTCCTCTCCTCTCCTCATCTCCTCCCTTCTCCTCTACTCCCCTCTCATCTCCTCCCCACTCCTCCCCCTCTCCTCTCACTCTCCTCCCCTCCCTTCTCCTCTCCTCTCCACTCCTCTCCTCATCTCCTCCTTTTCCTCTACTGCCCTCTCCTCTCCTCCCCCTCCCCCCTCTCCCCCTCTCCTCTCTCTCCTCCCCCCCCCTTCCTCTCCCTCCTCACCTCTCCTCCTCTCCTCTCCTCTCCTCTCCTCTCCTCTCTCTCCTCTCATCTCCTCTCCTCTCCTCTCCTCTCCTCTCCTCTCCTCTCCTCACCTCTCCTCTCCTCTCCTCTCCTCCCCTCTCATCCCCACCCCTCCCGTCCCCTCTCCTCCCTCTCCTC
>JAXLNO010005625.1:116279-222310 GCA_038087875.1 Malacoraja senta
CGATTTGAAAACATGACTGACCAGCTTACCAGGGACATTCTAGTGACAGGCATGCTGGATCAGAAACTGCGATCGGAGCTATTGAGAAGGCCAGATCTTACTCTGACCGACGCAATGCATGCATGTAGGTTGGCTGAAGTCGTTGACCCGCTGTTCGGACAATGGGACGCTGTGGGTCGATCGGTCAATTTAACTGGTCTTAACAGGCCGCTTCCTAAAATTAACAACTATAGACCCGCGCCGCGGGCAGGCTACGTCCCCGGAGGACGGGTAGTTAAAGGTTGCCCTAATTGCAATTATGTACATTCGATGCAGTCGCAGTGCCCGGCTTACGGGAAATCATGTGATTTCTACACGAAATTGAATCATTTCTCGGCGGTTTGCCGTTCCCGTGGGAATGTACCCCCAGTTTCTAGACAAATATTCAACAACCTAGCACATGTTGATAGCGATTTTGGTTCCCAGTCCTCTCTCGACACTGCCCACGATACTGAGCCAATTAATTCTCAAGGAGATGCTAGCGTATTTACACTCCTACACGCAACTGCTAGACTTCCCGATCCATTGGTCCTCTTTACTGTCAACAATTGTTCTTTCTCAGCTAAGCTCAACACTGGGGCAAAAGTCAATGTTATGTCAACAAGCCTGTTCAGAAAGATTAGGCATAATGAGCTACTGACTTCAGACCGTTCCACTTTACGTGCTTATGGGGGCGAGGTGCTGAAACCTGTGGAAAGGGCCACTTTAAATTGTGTGCTGGAAAATTCATCGCGGCCTCTCATGTTCTATGTTCTCGACTCTGACTGTGTGACTCTGTTGGGCAACCAGGCGTGCCACGACCTGGGACTAGTGTCCTTCGACCGTACTGTCCGGGAAATACAGGTGCTGATGGATCCGATATCTGAGTACCCAGACCTGTTTGATAATGAGCTGGGCAAACTGCCTCTCGTCTACAAGATCGCCACCGACCCTAAAGTGTTGCCAGTGGTCCGTGCACCACATAGAGTACCCCTCGCTTTAAAGGACAAAGTGGAATCGATGCTGAAGAGCATGGTCACAATGGGGGTGCTGGAAGCTGTTAGCGAGCCAACCGAATGGGTCTCCACCACGGTCGCAACCCTAAAAAAGGACAAGAACGAGATACGGGTGTGTATTAATCCCAAAGACCTGAACCTCGCGATCAGGAGGCCACACTACCCAATGAGAACCGTGGAAAATGTTGCGGCTCAAGTCGGCCAGGCCACGGTATTCTCTGTCCTTGATGCCAAAAGTTCCTTCTGGCAAATACCACTCGATAGACGCTCCTCCGACCTGACAACGTTCGCCACACCTTATGGCAGATTCAAGTTCCTACGGATGCCATTCGGAATTAACTCTGCCAGCGAGTTGTTTCAGCAATCCATGGAACAGCTGTTCGCTGGCATGCCGTGCGCCATCATCGTGGATGACATCCTAGTATACGGGGAAAATGTCACCGAACATGACAAGAGCCTCCGCCGAGTCCTGGACCGAGCCCGGCAGATCAATTTAAAACTGAACAAGAAAAAATGCCGATTCCGTGTCTCAGAGGTGCTGTACGTCGGGCACATCTTCACTTCTAATGGACTGAAGCCCGACCCGCAAAAGACTATTGCAATCTCCGAGATGCCAGCCCCAACCGACGTCCTCAGTCTGCAAGGATTCCTGGGCATGGTCAACTACCTCGGGAAGTTTATACCGAATCTCAATGAGCTGAGCTCATCCCTGAAGCAGCTAACTAAAAAAGACACTGCCTGGTCCTGGTTCCCACAACATCAGCAGGCTTTCGAATGTCTGAAGTCTAAGCTGATCAGCACCCCGACACTCAAAGTCTTCGACCTGCGCCGTCCAATTATTGATACCTGTGCTGCCTTTCGTTTCGGACTGGGTGCTGCTTGCCTGCAGCTCTACAACGACGGTTCATTACCACCAGTCTCGTACGCCTCGCGGACAATGACCGAGATGGAGCAACGGTATGCTCAGATCGAGAAGGAGCTCCTGGCTGTGGTGTTTGCTTGTTCAAAGTTCAAGGACTTCCTTTTCGGCTGCAGATTCACGGTCGAAACTGACCACCAGCCACTGGTACCGATTCTTAACAAGCCCATACATGTTGCGCCTGCCAGACTGCAGCGAATGATGTTGCAACTTCAGCGGTTTGACTTCGAAATCATATACAAGAAGGGCACAGAAATGCATGTGGCTGATACACTGTCTCGTGCCCCACGAGCATCCTGTGACCGCCACCCTTACGAGCAAGTAAACCTGTTGGTACTGAACGTTAACTTTGTCCCTACTAAACAGCTGCAGTGCCTGGTCGAGCACACCGCCGCTGACCCCGACTTGCAGCAGCTGGCAGCCATCATTAAGCGTGGGTGGCCCGACAGACGCAACAACTTGAAATCCGGTGCCCAACCGTTCTTCCTGGTCCGCGACGAGCTGGTGATCCAGGATGGGGTTATCGTCAAAGGCCACAAGGTCGTGGTCCCAGCCTCTCTGTACGATCTATACTACAACGCGGCCCACAACGGTCATCCGGGGGTCGAGGCCACTTTCTCATGCCCAGTGGCAATTCTACTGGCCTGGCATGGCTAAATACATCAGGGACCGAGTATCCTCTTGTTCCTCCTGCAACATCCTCGCCCCACACCAGCAGCGCCAGCCTCTCTTGCAGCAACCAGCGCCCTCTTTGCCCTGGACATCGCTGGATGCCGATATATTTGAATGGCGGGGCAAGCAGTTTCTCGTCCTGGTGGACTCGTACTCCAGCTGGTTCGAGGTGGACCTTCTTTCTTCTGTCACCTCCGGGGTGGTCATCACCAAAATGCGTGAGCACTTCGCCGCCCACGGTGTCCCTGTTCGTTTGCAGACCAACAATGGCAGCCAATTTACAAGTGCCGAGTTCAAAGCTTTCGCTGCAAGGTGGAACTTCCATCACTACACCAGCAGCCCTGAGTACCCTCAGAGTAACGGCCTGGCCGAACGGGCCGTGCGGAGTGCTAACGGTCTAATGGAGCAGTCCCGCCTGTCTAACAGCGATTTCTACATGGGCTTACTAAACCTACGTAACATATCACGGGACCCGGACATGGGTTCCCCTGCCCAGCGTCTGATGTCAAGGGCGACGAGACCACCTATGCCAATCGCCCAGCAGTCCCAGATACCAAAAGTTCTCATTCCTGCCACTGTCCAACAGCGCATCGATCACAAGCATGAGGTTCAACGACGGTCCCACGACAGGTCCTGCCGCCCCCTGCTGCCTTTACTACCCGGGCAGGTCGTTCGGATGCGGACCACCACCGGCTATTCCCGTCTCGCGACAGTGGTTGGTGTGGACGGCTCTCCAAGATCCTACCTGGTGGATTACGATGGGACTGCCTATCAACGGAGCCGTCAGCACCTGTTGGCCGTGAACCAGCCCAAGCCTCTACCTGCGGCTCCTTATGCTCCTCCGTTGCGGTTCCTACCTGCTGCTGCTGATCACCCTGCTGCTCCCCGCATGCTCCAGTCCCCTCGCTTATTGCTGTCTCCTCCTCCATTACCGCCTGGTTTTGACCGGGCTGGTTCACCTCCTGCACGTCCCTCCCCTCCTGTCTCCCCAGATCCGACTGCTTCCCATCCTCCCTTAGCGTTCGTGCCTGCCTCCGCTTCGCCTTCTCGTCTTTCCGATTGGTGGGGGGGAAGGCGCTGTACGTACGCGTTCGGGTCGCATTGTTAAGCCGCCGGTCCGTTACGGTGACTTTGTCTAAACTCGCGGGTTTACTGTAATAACACTACCCCAATCGGCCCAGCCTGTATTTGATTTCTAAGGGGAAGGATGTAGATGGTTTATGCATGCAACCAATAATATAGTTACCTCACTACTACTAACCACGCCTCAGTTATCAAGTATAAGAATTCTCTCTCCCTCTTGCTCCGCCCTGATTCCAGCATGATGACAGACTGAGTGCAGTCAGTGCTGGAACGTGTTTAACCTGTTTTATTATTAAACGTTAATTAAATTTACAAGTGAGTCAGACCTAATTACTTTACACGCATCAACCTTCAAAGCAGCGGTGTGGAGTCACAGACAGGAACCGATTGACCTGAGAAGAGTAAGATTCAAGACACTAGAAATACCAGTTAGCTTTATGAGGAAGGGTTTGGGAATGGAGGGCACGTAATCCCTCATCGTATCTCCTCCTAAAATAAAGATCAAACTTCAAACTAGTAAGTTCTCGTTTAATCTTACTATTTTACTTCGGAGTCACGTGAGTGACTACGTGATGATTTAAAAGCTCTGTGACTCCATGCCGTGGAACGAATCCATGCATCACACACTGTATAGTTGACAAACGAATAATGGAAACTGTTCAGTCATGGTACGAACAGTAATAATTTAATGGAAAACAAAACAAAACAACAGTGGTCACCCCTCTACCCAAGAGGGACTATGCAATAGAACTTAAAACTGAGTTAGCAAACACGATCGTTCTCTCTAAAGGTTTATTATAAAACATTTGGAACGTGCGTGCTGAGGACCACCATGCGGCCAACAGAATCTGGTCCAGTGGAACGTCCATGCTTCTTGCTGCGGACGTAGCTGCAGGCCTGGTGGAATGAGATTTGAACATTTTAGCATCAACACCTGAATGGGCTAGAACTAGTTTGAGCCACCTGGAAATGGTCTGCGTAGATACACTATTGTGTGGCTTCTTATGGCTGATTAGTAGTGCTAGCTCTGAACCTCTAAGCTGTTTGGTAACTTTGATATATTGCCTGAGGTAACGAACTACACACAACTCGGCATCTAAAGGATATGCTATGAACTGTAATTTAAGCCCCGAGGACCCTGGTCTACTTTGTTTAATGTTGTCGTTAACGAAAAAGGTGAACCCACTGGCCGAAGTGAGCATACTATCCAACCGTAGCTTTTGCAAGGATTGGACCCGCTGAGCTGACACTAAAGCCATCAGCATGGTCACCTTGTGCGTCAGCTGGAGTAGAGACAGTGAAGATGGTGAAGCCCATGAACGTAGTGATTTAAGAACCAGCTCTACATCCCAAATTTATGTGTATCTGGGCCTGGGAGGGTTAGAATTGAAAACTCCGTTCATGAACTTAGAAATTAATGGATGCGATCCCACAGCCAGTTGTTGTGAACCTGAATGTAAATATGACGAAAGAGCACTCCTGGCACTATTTATTGCACTATAACTTAATCTCTCATCATGGTATAAATGTGAGAGAAACTCCAGAACATGTGTGATATGCACTTCGTCATACAGTATATCGTACTGTGCACAGAACAATTCCCATTTCCTGATATACAATGCATATTGTTTCTGTGTAGTGCTTCTCCATGCCGCAGTTAAAACATCCATCGTACGCTCAGCTAGTCCCAGTCCAATGAAAGGTCTTCTCAAAACCCTCAACTTAACACATTGAGTTGATCATGCAGAGGATGCACCTCACCGGAACTGGGGTTAGTCAACAACGACTTGTGTTTGGTTACCTCCAAACTGGTTGTACCACCATGCCGAGAACAAGCGGGTACCATGGCTGAGTTGGCCAATCAGGGACTACCAGAATGCCAGAAGCAGAGTCCTGCTGAATCTTTTGCAGACAGCGAGTGACGAGGCAGAAAGGGGGGAATGCATAGAAAAACATTCCTCCCCAATGTAGCGAGAACGCGTCTACAGCTACAGCCCCTGGGTCTGGTTCCCACGAAACATAGTTGGGTAATTGATGGTTTAACCTTGAAGCGAACAAATCCACGTTGCGTACCTAGAAATAATGTCCTTACTCCATGATTCAACATCTATTCTGTGTTGTCATTGAATTTACGTGACCTGGTGTCCGACACTGTGATGAATCTACCTGGTTAGTAGATTGCTTAAACCCAAATATTCCGAATAATGCACCAGTGCCAAATGAGGTTTGCCAATTTATCACAGGATACTGACTTGATGCCACCCATGTGATTTATGTAAGCTACAGCAGTAATATTATCTATATGTAACTGAACATGCAGCTGCTGCATGTGTGCACAATAAGCTTTCAGACCATAGAAGGCTGCAAGCAACTCCAAACAGTTAACCACATGCACCTGTAGAAAAGATAGTTCATGCACAGTCCATCTGCCACCACAGCTAGAAAGGGTGTCAGTTGCTCCCCAACCTAAAGCACTTGCATCAGTCTGTAATACCATTGAATGGTTTTCAATTGAAATATTGCCAGAACAATGGTCAAGATTGAATATCCACCACTGCAGCTCATCAATTGCCTCAACCGATAATTGCATGGCCCTGTCAAAATGGCCCAAATTCCTTTTAAGTGGTTGCACCTTGGATCTTTGCAATTGCTGATAATGAAGAGGCCCAAATTTTACTGCTGGAAATGCAGCGACCAATTTCCCAATTAGACAAGTCTTGTCGAATTGAAGCCAGCTGATGTGCAATCATATTGCTGCAGGACTCTATTAACTTCAATCTCTTGCCCTCGGGCAAAGTTACAACCAGTTGATTGGAGTTGATAGTAAATCCCAAGTAATCCATGATAGTGGATGGAGTCAACCTGGATTTTACTGGATGAATTAGGAAACCCAACTTTTCAAACACAAACAGTGGCTGAAACTGCCGAAATAGCTAATTCCACAGTTATGCCTATGATGAGGATGTCATCTAGGTAAACCATCACTATGTGCCCCTGTCCTCGTAATAGAGCCAGTGCAGGTTTAGTATTTTAGTGAACAGCCTAGGAGCTGAGGTCAACCCATTAGGCAGGGCTTTAAATTGCCATAACTGCCACATCCAGCTAAACTTCAGGTACTTCCTGTGTTCTTTCTGAATAGGGACCGAATAATAACCATCCTTGAGATCAAAACATGCCATATAACACCACCTGGAAATCAAATGTTTCGCCGTAACAAAGCTTTCCATTTTGAAATGTTTGTACTGCACAAAAGTGTTTAATTGGGTTAAATGCAATATAATGCGGCACCCCCCATCCTTCTTTTCTGTGATGAACATATTGGACACAAACTGGTGTGGCTTAAGCCTGGTTTTCTCAATTACCATTTTTTCCCACAGAGTTTCAATTTCAGCCTGGACTTCCAAATCATTCATTTTTGAACGCAAAAAGGTACGGCTTGGAACATGCTGCGTGGGTGGCAACGTGCCCGTAAATTCTATTTTAAACCGTTCAACACTATGCAGTATAAACAAATCAGAAGTAATCCAATGCCACTCATGCAAAAAGAAACGTAACCTACCCCCAACATGCAATAACTCTACACTCGGTATGTTACAATGTGAACCAGACCCACCTACCTCCGTACTAGATGGATTCTGGCCAGTTATTTCCGTCCCCGATGTTTGGGGGTTTGGGGTACTTGTGGACGGTAGCTGCGCATCTTCGTAGTGAGTCGACTCGGTCCTTGCCCTAAAAAAGACTTGCGTCCGGTTCTTCCCGACCTCATTGGTTGCGCAGCCGGTCTTGTGCTGGGTACAGAATAAGGCTGGAAACGGGGGAACGACGACGATGACGACGGCTTGTTCCCTGGTGGAGCCCGAAGAAGCCCCACAGCCTTTGACTCCTCATCGAGGTCTTTCGCCTGCCTGGACAGGTCATCTCCAAACAGCAAGTTTGGTGGCTGCACATTACTAGCTTTGCACAACCCCGCAAACTTGGGGTTGAGAACGGGACGAATGGCAAGAAGAGGCCCAAGAAGAGGCCCAAGGATGGGGTTGGAATGCCACCCCCCTAGAGATAATAAGAAAGGGGGAGGTGGCCAAGGGACCATTATCGTTTGTCACCTGGGACAGTTTTATGACCCTTGCTATGCTGGCAAAATAGGTATGTTTGCAGAGATAGAGTACATTCATACTTTAAAGTTTATAACATAAGATAATGCTGCTAATTTAAAGATGATGTATAAAGAAGGTCATCTGGGAAATATAGTGTATTTTAATTAGGGAAATATTGTATTTTTATTTTACATTAGATCTTTGCGTTTGGATCTGTAGTTTAAGAAGTTACATTCTTTTCCAAGATTATAGGTTTAATGGGAACAAGGTCTTATATATATAAATTGGGCAACCACTGAATCACATGTAGCTTATTTTGAGGAGCGATCTCAGTGAATTGATACCAATTTTCCTTTTGATTTCACGTGGTTAAAATAAAGCATTTAAGAACAAAGTAAGAAGCCACGAGGCTAGCAAGGGGCCATAAAGGGGAGTCATGTGAATTATAACTGTGGTTATTATGGAAAAGTACTGGTAAGAGGGGCATGAAGCGAGTGATTGGCTGCAAATAAGGGAATACTGGCAAACGATTGGATATGGAGATAACAGGGGTGGGAAATGCGAATATGAAAATAGTATAAAGAGTGATGATTGTTTGTAGAAGAGGGCTCCATGTGTTTTGATGATGTGGAGAACTCAGACTTTTGTTTGCAAATAAAAGTTTAAACTTCTTGAAGAATTCTCCGCGTGATCTGAATTAATTTGAGTATTGAAAACCACAACATAATCTGGCGAAAGCTGTCAGACCTCACCCCAGCTGATTCAGAATTCTCTGGAGCTTCAGTTCTTGGGACTTAATACCGCTGCCAATGTGGTTCCATATGGAACTATTTACCACCGGTACCTTCAGGGACGCACAATTGCTGGGTGCGTGATACCGCATGGTTGTCTCCATGATGAACTGCTCCTGCAGCTGGTGGGAGACCAGATATTTTATACTTGCCGCCAGCTCTTCCTCCAGCGGCTCTCCAACAAGCGACGGCACCGCAAATTTGGATATCATTCCGCGTACCCCCGCTTCCCCCGCGGGTCCCGCATCGAGCTGTCGTCCCCACAGGGCTCGTCTCCACTCCCATCTTCGGATGGGGGACGTCATGCAGCCCTCCAAAAGGTGCTGCTGTGGGTTCCCGAGCCCCGCTGTGGTACGACTCCCGACCACGGAGCGTATTTTGTTGGAGCATTCTCTCCATGAGCTGCTCTACTTGGGAAAGGCGTCCAGCCAACCTTCCCATTCTGGGAGGCGAATCCTCCCAGCCAGACTCTTCCGAGTCTACAGGCCTGTTGGACTTGCACTTTGCTTTCCTCCGCGGAGTATTCAAAATGCTGTCCATGGGCACCGATCCCGAAGTCGCAGGCTGTGCAGCTGGCAGCGACCCCGATGGTGAAACGGACTGCCGACCGCTGACCGTACTCCCACGTTACTCTGAAGCGGTTCTTCCTGCAGTCTTACGAGCCTTCACCCTCGCGTTATCCATCCTGTCACGACAAGTAACAACATTTCCACCGCAGATGAGTTTCCATACTCACCTGAGGTATTTTAAAAGGACCACTGCTGGAGCTGCGCGCCAGCCAGCCAGTCAGCGCGCCATGCGTTAGACGTAATGATGCGCATGCGCGCTGACGGTCTCTTCACGTAGTCACTCACGTGACTCCGAAGTAAAATTCCCTGGTTTCTCTCTCCCGCCCTTCTCACTACGTGGGATAACCCTCCAATCCCCAGGACCTGATCCTGAATCTATAGAACATTGGAAATTATCTCCAATGCGTCCACGATTTCTAAACGGTCACAACGGAAAAGGACATCAGGTTTAAGAAGGAAGCATCTGACGCGGCTTTGGAGGAATATAAAACGAGTCGGAAACTCAAGCGGACAATTAAAGAGACCAGAACGGGGCATGAAATGTCTCGCAAGGCAGATTAAGGAAAATACCATGACTTCTTCTTGAAATAAGAGGGTGGCAAGGGGAAGGTTTGACCATTCAAAGATCAAGGTGGAATTTATTCGTGGAGGCAGATGTGTAAGTGGGGAACTGAAGGAGTACTTTGCATCTACGAGGGGAAGGGGTTGGAGGATAGCAATATTAGTGTTGTAAATACAAATATGGTAAGGAATTTTAAGATCGAGAAGGCAGTGGTGCGGAAGTTCTTGAAGAACATTAAGGTGGATAAGACCCAGTGCCTGACGGGATCTATCCTAGATTATTGGGGAGCCACGGGAGGAGATTGCGGGAGACAGGACAAGTATATTTTATTATTTTCCAGCCAAACATGTGCTCCCAGAGTACGTGAAAGTGGTCACTGTTGTTCCTTTGTTGAAGAAATAGGGAGTGAAAATCCGGGAAACTATAGTCCGTTGAGCGTCACATCAATGGCAGAGAATACTGGAGGGAATTCTTCGAGATAGCAATTACACCCATTTGAAAGGGAATAGGCTGATTTAGATTAGCCAGCACGGCTTTGTCCGTGGCAGGTCGTGTCCTGTTGATTGTGATTTTTGAGGAGATGACAATGGAAATGTATGACGATTGGGCGGTGGATGTTGTGTACATGGACTTTCGTCAGGCTCTTAAAAAGGCCCATCGTGATCCAGACGATTATGGTGTACCGGATTCACGATGACTTGATCATATGTATTCGGAACTGTGTTATTCGGAGGAGAGAGAGGGCTGGTTGGAATGTAACTATTCCGGCTGGAGCTCTGTGACAAGTGTAGTACCGCAGCGAACGGTGCTGGGACCTCTGCTGTTTGCGCTATTTGTAATGATTGCCACCATCGTATCTGCTTCCGCCACCGCCCTCGGTTGCGCGTTCCAGCCTTCATGGAACATAGAACATGCAGTTCATGAGATAGGCACATCGGTGTGGAGGGGATGAAGGTAGATGGAACACTAGCAGGCTGAGGACATTGGTCTATAGAGTGTGATTCATAGAGTGACACAATTCGGAAACAGGCCCTCGGTCCACCTTGCCCTCATCGGCCATCATGTCCTAGCTACACTAATCTCACTTGTCCGCGTTTGGTCCATTTCCCTCCAAACCCGTCCTATCCATGTACCCGTCTACCTGTTTGTTAAATGCTGGGATAGTCCCTGCCTCAACTATCTCCTTTGGCAGTTTGTTTCATATCCATCACCCTTGGTGTGCAAACGTTGTACCCTAGATACCTATAAAGTATTTTCCCCTTCACCTTAAACCTGTGTCCTGTTGCCCTCGATTCGCCTACTCAGGGCATGAGACTCTGTGCGTCTACCTGAACTATTCCCCTCATGATTTTGTAAACCTTAATAAGATCACCCCTCATCCTTCTGCGGTCCACGGTAAAGATCCCCAGCCTACACAACATCTCTCAATACCAACATCTCCATATAACTTGGCATAATGATCCCCACGGACACTGCGTTGTTCTTTACTATCCTTTACTCTTGTTCTTTTCAATCCTATGTTTTATCGGTTAACGACGCCCCGTGCAGTAATTCTGATTTTCGCGTTTTTTTATGATCCTGGTTAGTATTTCGACTATAAATGCGTCTGTGTAACATCATCTCATTGCGTTTTATGCCGTCAATTGCCGCCCAGTGCCAGAGGAAAATACACACACACGCACACGCACACACGCACACACGCACACACGCACACACGCACGCACGCACGCACGCACGCACGCACGCACGCACACACGCACACACGCACACACACACACACACACACACACACACACACACACACACACACACACACACACACACACACACACACACACACACACACACACACACACACACACACACACACACACACACACATTCCTCACGCCCGCGATCAATAGTCCCCATAGTCCTCAATTTCCACCCCATCACCCCACATTATCCTCCGAAATTTGCGCCACCAATGGGATCCCACCACTAGCCACATTTTCCAATCTCCACCACTTTCCGCCTTCCGCAGAGACCGTTCCCTCCGCAACGAACTGGTTATCCCATCCTTACCTACCCACACCCCCCATCCCCAGGTACCTTCCCCTGCAACCGCAGAAGATGCAACAACCGTCGCTATACCCCCTTCATCGACTCTGTCCAGGGACCCTGACAGTCCTTTCAGGTTAGGCAGAGGTTCACTTGCACCTCCTCAACATCATCTGCCATGTTCGCCCTTCAAGATGTGGACTCTTATACATCTGCGAGACCAAACGCAGACTTTTATGCAACCCTACACCAGCGTTAAGTGTCATTTGAACGCCTTGTCAGATTTGCTCTAAAAAGGGCGATATGGTATTCCTCTAAGTGCCTCTTGTGATTCGTCTCGTTAAGTGCTGTCGCACTACGCAACATTCATCCGTAACTTTAAATCCATTACATTGGTGGTTCCATTTAAATGTTAATTTCGCTACACTTTGTTATTTCCCCCAGCGAACTGCTAACGGCTGCGATCTTGCACCGGGGAAAGTGTGGCCTCTCCAGAGGAATCACCGGTCCATGGTGGCGATGGCAATCGCGGACCATCACGTTCTCATCTTCCACGTGTAAATCCGGAAAATCTATATTTGCTGTGTCCCTAACTCCTTCCTCTCCCTCAGCGCAATTTGTCCTTCCAATACATACACGCGGATCGTCAAACTGGACTATTCCGTCTGGATAACCGTGGGCTTCACCTTTGACCGTTTTGTCTGCATTTGTTGCCAGAATTGAAACTTATCTATTGCACGGACAGGACGGCCGCCGTGATCGTTGTCTCCATGTGCGTGCTGTGCTGCATAAAGTACATCCCCTTTCACTTCATGGACGCGCCACGCTAAACCGTGGACAGTGTGAACTGGGGGTGTCGGTCCAAATCCGCCTACTTCATTTCCACCTGGTGGATATTTTTTCCCCTCGATGTGTAGCATGTCTATCTCCTTCCCCCCTTCCTTCTAATAATCTTCTTCAACGGACTGACGGTCAGGAACATCGTAGCAGCGAGCAGAGTCCGTCGGCGTCTGAAGTCACTGGAACGCAAAGACAACGAGGCGGAGAATCGGCGCAAGTCCGTCGTTTTACATTTCACCGTGCCCGGCGCTTACATACAGTTATGGACAACGGGAGCTGTGACACTTGGTCCGTACTCGCGTCACTGAGAATTTCGTTTTTGCGGGGATCAAACAAGCCCCTCTTATGTCGCCAAAGACGTGGGCGTCTTGCTCATGCACATCAGTTCCTGCGGCAACACGTGTATCTACGGGATGACAGAGGACGCTCAGGCTGGAGGTGAAGAACGCGGTTAAACATTTAACTTGGTTTGTCATTAAACCCATTAAACCGGCGAGGCAGTAGCCTGGAAATGGGGTTAGAATAGGCCGCTGCCCTTCTCTCTGTTCGATCAATTTCCATCCTGGGATATATAAAGTTCTATCGTATCGTATCGTGTCGTATTCTTTCAGAAGTTGGCTCTATCATGTGCGTTCGATTCCATCCACATGGGTCACAGGAATCTTCATGGAAATAGATTGTATCCCATTGTCCAATTTATTCTCACTTTCAGGTCATGTATGTTTCCCCAGTTAGCGCGCCCAGCACCTCTTCAAAATGATTTCAAGCGCGACGGAACAACCTGTTTGCTGGATATCAACATGTTCTACAACTTTAGCCTCAAACTATATGTCACCCCCCCCACCCCCCCTCAGCGTTGTGCACCACGTTAACTCGCACCCATTTCTCCCTTTCCCATACTCCACCCCCCACCCCCACCGCCGTCTCCTCCCACATAGTCCTTGCTCTGGATTAACATTTTACGTCTCCTCTGCCCTAATCTACGTCGCTTAAACGTTTTATCTTTTCATCACAGGCCTTTCTCCATCCAACTGCCAATCCAACCCCACCATCCCACCCCATCTCTCCCCCCACCACCCCACCCCATCTCTCCCCCCACCACCCCACCCCATCTCTCCCCCCACCACCCCACCCCATCTCTCCCCCACCACCCCACCCCATCTTTCCCCCCACCACCCCACCCCATCTCCCCCCCACCACCCCACCCCATCTCTCCCCCCACCACCCCACCCCATCTCTCCCCCCACCACCCCACCCCATCTTTCCCCCCACCACCCCACCCCATCTCTCCCCCCACCACCCCACCCCATCTTTCCCCCCACCACCCCACCCCATCTCTCCCCCCACCACCTCAATTGAATCCGTGTAATGTTAATTGTGTCAGCAGTTTCCTTGTCTATGCGGGCAACACAACCCTGGCAAACCCAAGCTTCCTGTCCCGATTTGCTGAACGGTTCGCTGCAACAGGTGTCCGCAACATTTATCCACGATCCTTTGTGTCATATTCCTGGATCTGATTGCACGCAGTTGTGAAATGGAACTATTGGCATTGATTAATGTACACATAAACATCACTATAATGAGAGAAAATTACATTGTATTAAAATGAGTGAGTCTGAAAACCTACCCCAGTTCTTCGTGTATCATATTATATTTAATCCATTCTCGGTTTATGAAGTTAAAAGAGATGTGCGGAGAAAGTTCTATTTTACGCAGAAGCTGGTAGAAGGTTGTTTTAAGTAGGGACGGATCCAGATATTATGGGAAGCTAATTAATTGGGGCAAGGTAGATTACATTGTCACTAAAGATACACATAAAATGCGGGAGTAACTCAGCTGGACAGGCAGCATAATAATAATAATAATAATGATGGATTAGATTTATATAGCGCCTTTCTAATACCCAAGGCGCTTTACATCGCATTATTCATTCACTCCTCAGTCACACTCGGTGGTGGTAAGCTACTTCTGTAGCCACAGCTGCCCTGGGGCAGACTGACGGAAGCGTGGCTGCTAATTTGCGCCTACGGCCCCTCCGACCACTACCAATCACTCACACACATTCACACACATTCACACGCAGGCAAAGGTGGGTGAAGTGTCTTGCCCAAGGACACAACGACAGTATGCACTCCAAGCGGGATTCGAACCGGCTACCTTCCGGTTGCCAGCCGAACACTTAGCCCATTGCGCCATCTGTCGCCCTGGATGGAACGAAAGGATGACGTTTCGGGTCGAGATACTTCAGACTGCGACTCAGGTGAGAGGGAAACGATTTACATGGAAGCGTAACGTGTGAAAACGAGATGTCAAAGGCGATGAGGTTTAAGGAAAATGTAAAATGGATCGTTGTTAGCAAAGGGAAGCCGATAACGAGGCATATTATGTAAAATTTAAACATGAGGACAGTCAGACTGGTCGGAGAACTAGGATGGGGGGTGGGGGGTGTAGAGAGAGGGAGAGGAAGGGCTATGAAGTTAGAGTGGTCAAATTACATACCGATGGATTGTCTGCTGCCCAAGCAAAATATGAGGGGCTGTTCCAACTATTTGCTTTGTGCCTCACTCTGACAGTGTAGGAATCTCGGGATATAAACTGGGATGAATACTGGGATGGAAGGGGGATTTAAAGAGTTTAGCAATCCGGAGATCATGTAGGTCTAGGCATCCTGAGCGGAGGTGTTCAGCGAAACGATCGCTGAGCCTGCGCTTGGTCTCACCGATAAGTAGTCCACGCCTGGACAGCGGATACAGTAGATGAGGTTGGAGGGGGTGCAAGAGAACCTCTGCCTCATCTGCAAGGACTGTCGGGGTTCTTGGACGGAATCATTAGACATGAGTTCGGGAGGGCAGATTGTGACCCGTTGTATTGGGTAAAGGCACAGATGTCACGTGATAGAATATTAAAGGTCAACTGATGAAAGTGCAGGATCGGCATGTTCCGGTAAGGAGCAGGGATCAGGATGGCAAACTAAGGGAATCGTGGTTGACCAAGGAGGTCGTTCACTACGTTTGGAAGAAAATGAAGCTGATGTCCAGTTTAAGACGATGGTATCAGACGGGATTTACCAGGAATATAAAGCGAGTAGGTCAGAGATCAAGCGGGCAACTAGAAGGGCCGGAAGGGACCACGAAATGCCATGTACACTTAGGCGTATTGAATAAAATCCCAAATCCTTCTACACGTGCGTTTAAAATAAGAGGGTGACAATGGTAGTATCGCACAAAGATAAGGGAGGGAATCTATGCGTGTAGGAGAATGTAGGTGAAGTTCTTAATGAATACCTTGCATCTGTATTCACCGAGGACTTGGAGGAGAGTGATATCAGTATAGAGCAACAAATATGCTGAGGCAGTTTGAGATTGAGATGGAGGGGGTGCTGAGGCTCTTGAAGAACATTATGGTAAATACCGTTCCAGGGCCTGACTGGGTCGTTCCCAGGTTATTGAGGGAGCAAGAGAGGACATTGCGGAGCCCTGTCGAGTATGTTTATTTATTCTTTAGCAGCAAGTGATGTCCCGGACTACTGGAAAGTCGCCATTGTTTTTCCTTCATTCAAGAAAGGAAGTGCAGAAAATCCAGGAAGCCACATGCCACTGGTAATGAAACTATTTGAGAGGATTATTGGAGATAGTATATACCCCCATTTGGAAGAAATTGTCTAATTAAGGATAGACAACGTTGCTTTGTACAGACGGCTAGTGATGTTGCATTAATTTGATCTTTTTTTTGAGGAGGTGACAAAGGAGATTGATGAAGGTAGGGCGGTGGATGTTGAACACATTAATTTTAGTAAGACTTTTGATAAAGCCCCTCATCTTAGGCTGATCCAGAAAATGAAGAATATATATACATGTAGATGGGTTGGTGAGTCAGTTTGCTGACAACACCATAGTTGGAGGAGTTGCGGAGAGTGGGCAAGGCTGTCAGAAGTTACAGCGGGATATTATGTCCGGCACAAACACTATGCGTCGCAGAGCCCGTTCCCGCTCTCAGTTCTATGAAGACTGAAACGTGCTGCCGAGGGTGGGGCCAGAAAAAATACGATGGTGGCATTTAAGATGTTCTTAGATATACATCTCGATAAGCAGGAATGGAGCCATATGGAACACGTGAAGGCTGAAGCGGTTCATTTAACTTGGCATTATGTTCGGCAAGAACATCGCGGACGAGTGCCTACTCCTGTGTCTACCACGATTCTATTAATTTTAACATAGTAATGAAAAGATTAACTCATCCACAAGTTAAACTCGAAAATTGGAGAATGGTTAATTCTGATGGCATTACACCAGCGACCTGCGAATGTTGACTGATGAAGGAATTTTAGAGCGAGTTAGGGAGAATTCGAAGTCAATAAGTTCCTATTCGTGTGCTACAGCGTATGATGAGGTATTCAGGACGTGAGAACACTGGCTGACGTAGTACAGTGATGCTCTGGTCAGGATACGAAGGAAATATATGTCAGATATCGGCATCTGGCATCACGTCAATCCTTTGAGAGTTACGCGGGACATAGGGTCGCATTTAAGATGGAAATTCTGGAGCCAAAAAGGGCACATGGGATATTCCTGGCAGATGAGTACAGTAAAATCCCAAGTGATTCAGTAAATAAATTAGGAGGAAATGTTTGCAGTGGACGTCACAAACGTGTAGTCATCTGTGTATGGAACCGCGGAATATGTCCTAGCTCCTAAACAATTAATTTTTGTCCCTGTGTAGTTTGCAGGTCATGGAAGTTGGGAGATTCATGGAAGAGACTGAGGATGTCTTGAAATAATTGTTATTACCGGAGAGGAGGTATTTGCTGTCTTGAGAAGTATAGGTAGGCACAAATCCCTGGGCCTGGCCAAATGCATTCTCTGGCCTTTTGGGAAGCAAGCAAAGCAACTCTCTGTGCTCTGGTAGATATTTGCTTGTCTTCCATGGTCATGCTGAATTACCGGAAAATTGGAAGATTATGCCATAATTTAAGAACAGCTGCAAGGATAATCCGCTGATCCATAGCCTAGTGATCGACAGCCGTGGTGGTAAAGTTTCTGTTACATGTGATCCAACTGCATTTGTAACGACAAGGTCTGATTACGGTAGTTAACATGGCCTACAGAAGTATGCCCCTCATTTCCCAAAACTTCACCAGTGGGATACAGTTGGTCGAAGCTTCGTTTACCTGGCTCCTTCTTTTTTTCGGCCAGAGACTCACCCTCTCTTGCATCCAAGCTTCCACATTCCCATCTGTTTGTCCGTCACTCTACCAGGATGGTGAATATCCTGAACTCTTGCCACCACAGATTTGAGAACATCCCGCTTACCGGCCGTTCTATTGACGACAAATAGGCCACTTGAACAATGTATAGTTTAATACCATCAACATTAACTTTGCCAATATTCAAAAAGTTAACACGTGGGCCCACACTGTCTTTGTTCATCAATAGCATTAATACATTAGAACAGTGATCGCTCCTCCCAGAATTGCTCACCAACACGTCAGTCAGTTGCACTTCCCAATATCACGATTAGGTCCAGCCATAATACAAGAATGATGAAATTAAGGTGGAGAAGATGTGGAAATATTCAGGAGGATTTATCCTGGATTGGAGGGCTTGAGTTATAAGTAGAGTGTTGATTACAGGGACTGTTATCCCTTGAACGAACGAGGCTGAGGGAAGATCTTATTGAGGTGTTTACAATCACGACATGAAAATAGGTTTATTGTAGACAGTGAAAATGACAGCAGGCTCTTAATCATTTGGGCAATCGGTTTGAGGAATGTTTAATGGAAATTGGTGCAATTAATGGATATTGATGCACATACAAGGAAATGCTGAAAATTCCTTGTATGTGAATATACTTGGCCATTAAACTTATTCATTCATTCATTCATTCATTCATTCATTCATTCATTCATTCATTCATTCAATCATTCATTCATTCATTCATCCATCCATCCATTCATTCATTCATTCATTCATTCATTCATTCATTCATTCATTCATTCATTCATTCATTCGTCCGTTCATTCATTCATTCATTCATTCATTCATTCAGGTAGTGTGAGGAGTGCAGTTTGGGATTAGAAATACAATTTAAGCAAATCATTGTCTTTTATCCCTTTCCTTTTTCTGTGGATACGCATGTGATAAATGGCCGGTTTTATTTCGGATTTGATTGTGCAAACGCCCTCCAACTTCAGCTATGCCGTTCGCCGCGTGAACCAAATGACTTCTGGCCCAGCAAAAGCCCTTCACGTTGTAACTTAAATCGAGAGCTATACATTGATCTACACTTCCTACATCAGGCATTCCTCCACCGAGGGATAAGTGAAACTACTTCATATTTTGTGGAATTAAACGTGTTTGTTTAAGAGAGTGTGACTGATATTGAGGTTCCGTCATTCCCCGGACCCCACTGGAGAGTTGGCGGGAGTATTAATGAACATCTGAACCGCGCTTTGGCTCAATTGTGCTCCCCGGTCTTAACGCTGATACTGGGACTATTCCAGATGGGACGGGCAGCAATTCTGTACGTCAATGAAATCATCTATCCGATGCTGGCGGCTTTTGGTATCCCTGGTAAGCTGTGCTTGAGTCGCTTAATGCGTTGCTGGTCTGTTTCAACTCTAAAAGGCGTGAGTACTCTGACAGACTTTTTCGGAATCCCCTGCACAACAACAAACTGTACTCCGATCAGTACAGCCAAATCATCCGAATAGACATCGAAGTAGCGTCGCAACGCACAGTCAAATGGACAGGGAACAGAATAGAAGATATTCGGATAGACGTACAAATGTTGGACAGCGGGTTGAATGAAAGCAGCGTCGTAAATGGGGGTAAACGGGAACTTGACTCTCCAACGGACTATTGGAATAACTAAACTGATGAGTTTTTCAAGAGGTCAGAATTCAAGGATGGTGGGGCTCACAGGTCTGTAGCGCCGGAGAAGGAGACATTGATAAGGAAGAGTTTGTAAAACGACCGTGAACATTACATTGGATCCTAAAGTACTGGAGTAAGTCAGCGGGTCATGCGGCATCTCTGGCGGACAAGGATAGCCGACGTTTCGGGTCGGGATCTTTCTTCAGATCCCATGACCGGGTGAGCTACTCCAGCGTCTGCAGTTATTCATGCTTCCAATATATTGTAGTTGAGAGTTAACCAGTAGGCGAGTGGTGAGTGTGGGGTACAAGTTGGTGACCAAGTGAGACAAAAGGACAAAGTGGTGATGGTGCCGCTGATTGTAGGTGAAGGAATCTTAATCTGCCTTCTGTGTACTGTGTACTGTCCTCCTCCACTATCACCAGCCAATAATAAACCCTCCCTCAGACAGCACAACTGCTTCCGTCTATTCGGCTCCCTTGTCGGTTGTCAACGCAGGCACCACTTAAATCTCTCCAAAATCTTTCCACTTAAATCTCTTCACTGCATCGTAAAACGAGTCCACCGAAATGTTGCACCTCGTCTCACTCTCCGTCAGACGCAGCCCGAGTATTTTCAGCAATAACTTTCCCATTTCAGTTATCCAGATCCATTAGTTTTCTCACTGCTTGCCATTTTGATTGATAACGAAACCAAAATGTTTTTAAAGAGCAGAAGGAGAAATTGAAGTGGTTTAATTAGAACGCGAGAGATTACCTAAACCTGAAATAGAAATAGGGTGTGTTAGAAAACAGAAAGGGGCAGTTTACGGGTTGGTGTTTCAGATCAAAGACCATCCCTTTAATCTCTGATGCTCACCGTCAGTCTTGGAGCTAAAGCGTGAGCATTTTTCAGATTGAGTTCTTGGACCTAAAGCCTGTTTCCAGATTGTTTAGGGGTTTTTTTCTTGTCGTGCAAAGATACAGTTTTATTTTCAGATTGATGACCTTATATTGGAGTTTCGAGAGTATTTTGGGACTGGCGACATGATTATACTGTTTTTAAATGAAGCTGATAAAATCACTCTGCCTGTGCAAATTGGCATTGAATGACGCGCGGCAACGAACGCTTCGAACTCCAATTGAGCACCTTTTGTGGTCCGTCTCGTTGAATGTCATCATTCATAAAGTAATGCAGCGCGGAAGTGGAGCCTTCGATGTTCATCCCGTCCAAGATGCCCCATCTACACTTGTCCCATTTGCACGCTTTTAGCTCATATATGTCGGAAACGTTTGAATTTGCCCAAATGGGTTTCAAATTATGTTTTATTATCTACCTCAAATACCTCATCTACCAGCCCGTTCCCTGCACCCACCTGTGGTAAAGCTTCATATTAAGTACATCCCTTGCTTATGCCCATGGGCCCGTGTGCCAACGCGTGTATCGATAGGATGATCTAGAGTACGTTCAGACAGGAAGTGAAGAACGCGCTTAAATATTTAACCGGGGTTATTAGTAAACCCAAGAAACTGGCGCCGCAGTGGCCTGGAACCAGACTTGGGATGTAACGCCGACCTTCGCTTTATTCTTCCACAAGATCGTGCTGTTCTGTGCTCTCGATTCTACCCAGAACGGACTCGTGGAATAAGACTCCCCATTAAAATAGATTTTACCCCATTGCCCCATTTATTCTCGATATCATGTGGCTCTTGTCCATTCACCGCATCTGATCCCCTTATGATTTCTTGCAGCCCCCAGACCTAATCTTAATTCCATTAAATTGGTGGTTTCATTGAAATATTAATTCAATTGCATGTTTGTTCTTCCTTTAGCGAACGTGCTGACGGCTGTGATCCTACACCGGGGAAAGTACGTGCTCTCCAGAGGAATCACCCGTTACACGGTGGCGATGGCAATCTCCGACCTTCTGGTTATAATCTTACACGTGTTACTCCGGGAAATCTACATTTACTACGTCCATAACTCCTTCCTCTCCCTCAGCGCAGTTTGTCCTTCTAATGTGTACCTGCGGATCGTCACCATGGACTATTCCGTCTGGTTAACATTGTCCTTCACCTTTGACCGTTTTGTCAGCATTTGCTGCCCGAAGCTGAGACTCATCTATTGCACGGACAGGACGGCCGCCGTGGTCATTGTGTCCATGTGCGCGCTGTGCTGCATAAAGTACATCCCCTTTCACTTCATGTACGAGTCACGCTTCACTGTGGGCAGTGTCAAGTGGGGTTGCCGACCTAAACCCGCCTAATTCCCCTCCATCTGGTGGGTGGCTTTCTCGTGGATGTGCACCATCTCTCTCTCCTTCCTCCCCTTCCTTCTGGTTCTATTGTTTAATGGGTTGACGGTCAGGAACATCGTTGCGGCCAGCAGAGTCCGCCGGCGCCTGAAGGCACTGGATGGCAAGGACACTGAGACGGAGAATCGGCGCAAGTCCACAGTTTTGCTGTTCACGGTGTCCGGCGCCTACATACTGCTGTGCACAACGTCAACTGTGACCTACATTTCCACTCGAGTAACTGTGAATTTCGTGGGCGGGGATCACACAAGCCCCTATTATATCGCCTACGAAGTGGGCGTCTTGCTCATGCGTATGAGCTCGTGTGCCAACACTTGCATCTATGGGATGACCCAGAGTAGGTTCAGACAGGAAGTGAAAAACGCGGTTAGATATTTAACTGGGGTTGTTAGTAAACCTATGCTAGTGGCGCGGCAGTGGTCTGGAACCAGAGTTGAGATGTGACGCTGCCCTTCGCTTTATTCTTCCACAAGATGTTGTTCTATGTGCTGTTCTATGCTCTCGATTTCACCCAGAGTGGACGTGTGGAATAGGACTCTTCGTTTACCTGCTATTTTTGCGTCATTTTTCTCGGTTCCGTTTGTACGCTGCCGTGAAATAAAGCTATCGACACAGTGTAATCTTCATATTTCCATCTCATTGCAAGAAATAAAGATGTTGCATTAAAATCACTGAACCTGAAAACCTGCCCCAGCTTTTTTTTTAAATTACATCAGATTTCACCCATTCTCCGTTTTCTGATGACTGAGTAATGTTTTGTGTTCCGGGCAAAGTCTAAGCGAAATGGGTTGGACGCGTTTTCCACGCAGAGAATGGTGGGCGTTTGAAACGCGCTGTCATTGATGGTCGTGGTAACAGACATGATGGGGCGTTAAACTATTTTCAGATAGGCAGGTGGATGTGCAGGAAATAAAGGCATATGACACATGTGCGAGTTTAGTTCAGCTTGGCATCGTGTTCAGCGGGGAACATTTTCGCCGAGTGACTTCTTCCTATGCTTTACTGTTCTACCTGTGGAACTTTACTGCTTTACCTGTGGAACAAGCTCCCTGAACACCTGAGGTGGGCACAGACTGTAAGCGCATTTAAATCAGGCCTAAAAACACTGTTGTTTACTATAGCTTGTGCATAACCCGACATGCAGGTAATCTTAACTGTCTAATTTTAACCCTTTTATGTGCTTTTTAAAATCGTTTTATTGTTTCATTGACGTTGTTTTATTATTCATACATTTGTCGTATTGCTTGTTCTGCAATTTTTAATTATTGACTTTTTTTCTTCCTGTAAAGCACCTTGAATTGCTGTTTGCACGAATGGTGCTATACAAATAATTTTGCCTTGCCTTGCCTTGCCTTCTATGTGCTAAGGGTGAAAGACGTCGAGGTCTCCAATGTGCAGGAAGGAACTGCAGATGCTAGATTACACTGAAGACAGACACGACATGCTCATGTAACAGGCAGTGTCTCTGGAAAAAAAGGCACAGTTTACATTCCGAGTCGAGAATCTTTTTCAGACTCTTTTCTGAAGCAGGGTCTCCAACCGAAACGCCACTAACTACTTATCTCCAGAGGCATCTAGTGCACTAATTCTGTTTTATTTCTCATTTGTGACATTCAGTACTATTTCCTACATGAGTGCTTTAATGTAACAATATTTCTTACCATAGCGCTACATGTCTTCCCTGCACATGTGCACGAGGAACACGCACACATTTACGAGAAATATTTACGAGATACATACACATTTACCAGAAATATACACACACCTGAGTCGATCACCTCGATGGCACTTCTGTCGTGGACTGCGGGGGGCTTTGATCGACCCGGCTGCGGATGGTTTGACTGCCCCGGGAGCGCGTGAACAAGAGGAAGCAGATTGAACTTTATTACCTTCCATCACAGTGAGGAATATGGAATCCAATGTGAGGGATGTTTCTGTTAACTTTTATGTGGATGTGTGTTTTGTTGCTTTTCCCTCAGTATGGCTGTATAGTAACTCAAATTTCACTGGACCTTAATTGGTACATGTGACAATAAACTGACCTTGAAACCTTGAAACAGGGATACACACTCACACATTACACACACGAACCCCCTCCCCCCCCCACACACACACACGCACACGCACCCACACACACGCACAGACACGGACCCACACACATACACAGACACACACACCCACACACACGCACAAACACGGACCCACACACATGCACCCACACGCACATGCACCCACTCGCACAAACACGCACCCACACACACAGATACACACGCTTCCGCCATCAAACGGGACTGACCCCAGTCTGACTAAGGGTCTCGATCCCAAACGTCACCCATTCCTTCTCTCCAGAGATGCTGCCTGTCAAGCTGAGTTCCTCAAGCATTTTGTGCATATCTTCGGTTTAAATCAGCATCCGCAGTTCTTCCCAGCACATAAGAGAGTAGGTGCTTGGGGTTCGTAGACCAGCCGCAGAATATGAATGGAAGTAGGATATGGAGCAAATATATAACACTTGTGTAGGTCGCAGGTGGAATTCCGTGCACAGTTCTGGTCGCCACGCTGAATTAAGATGTAGTTTGGTGATTTACCAAGATGTTTGCCTAGGGTGGATTATCTCGTCTATGAGGGAAGGTGAATTAGCAGTGGCGTTTCCTTTCGAGCGGATTATGCTGGTGGAGGCTCTTAGACCTATGTAAAATTGGAACGGGGCGGGGTGGGGGGCATGAACAGAAGTGGCAGAGGACAGATATGTCTATTACTAGGGAGTAATGGTTTATAGTGTGGTGGGGGTCATTTAAAGGGGATTTGAGGATAATATTTTCAGTTATATAATGCGCAAAATCTGGATGCATTGTCTGAGGTGGTCGTGGATACGGATAGCATGACATTTCAGTGTTTCCATTAGCATTTCAAATGCCACGGATAGAACGACGGTAGTATTTGTCAGCTAGCCGAGCTACATGACTCCTAGTGATGTCACCACACAGGGACAGCGACCCAGTTTCCATCCTGACCTCCGAATGTCTCCATGAAGTTTGCACCTTCTCCATGTGAATGCGTGGATTTCCCCGGGAGTTTCGCTTCCATCCGTCCCTAACACCCTAGAGACATGCGGATTAGTAAATTAACAGGAAAGATGTCCTTGGTGCGTGGTTGAATCCAGAGAGCGAATTGGTTGTATTGAGGCAAGAATAAAGTGCGATTAGTTTCTAATTACACAGATAGGTGCTTAGCGCCGGGAAGATGTTGGGTGAAAATAAAAGAACAAATTGGAGATGCGGTAAATGTGAAATCTGAAATATAAAATCTAAAGGCTACACCCGTGGGAAAGGAGACAGAGCTAACATTTCCCGACCTCCTTGCATCTTAATCAGATTCGTTTGTCTTTTCCAAATTCTGGGGAACTGGTCTGTTGGTGCGTCCATCACTTCCTCGATGCCACTAGGTGGCGCGAATTAATTTAACTCTTCAATTACCGCGAATAATGTGTGAAGAGATCTGAAACGTCAGCCGGCTAACATTGTACTTAACCCGATAACTAATGGTCACTTCATCTGTTTGTCACAATCCTCCTACGATGCATAGACGTAATATCAAGCTTTAACTTCTGCAACTTTGAATGTATATTTACGGAATTTACCGTGTGTTGATGCTATGATGGGTCTCGATCAGTTCCTGTGGACTGGTGGGTAGCCAATGTAACTCCACTTTAAAAAAAAAGAAAACGGGGGATTATAGACCAGTTAGCCTTACATCGGTAGTGGGAAACTACTGGAGTCGATTATTAAAGATGTTATAGCAGCGCATTTGGAAAACAGTGACATGATCTGAAAAGTCTGCATGGATTTAAAAAGAGGAAATCAAGCTTGACTAATCTTTTGGACATTTTTGATGGCGTAACAAGTAGAATGGATAAGGGAGAGCCAGTGGACATGGTGTATCTGGACTTTCAAAATGCCTTTGACAAGGTTCCACACAGGAGATAACTGTGCAACATGAGAGAACATGGTTTTGGGGCTAGGGTATTGACATGGATAGAAAACTGGTTGGCAGACAGGAAGCAAAGAGTCATTTTCAGAATGGCAGGTAGTTTACAATATATGTTAACGATTTAGACGAGCGAATTAAATGTAACATTTCTAACTTTGCGGATGACACAAAGCTATGTGGTAGTGTTAGGTGCGAGGAGGATGCTATGAGGCTGCAGTGTGACTTGGATAGGTTGGGTGAGTGGGTAGAAGCATGGCAGATGCAGCATAATGTGGATAAATGTGAGGTTATCTACTTTGGTGGCAAGAACAGGAGGGCAGATTATTATCTGAATGGTGTCAGATTAGGAGAAGGGGAGGTACAACGAGACCATGTGTGCTTGTACATCAGTCACTGAAAGTAAGCATGCAGGTACAGCAGGCAGTGAAGAAAGCCAATTGCATGTTGGCCTTCACTGCGAAAAGATTTGAGTTTAGGACCAAGGAGTAGTACAAGACCCCGGTGAGACCACATCTGGAGTATTGTGTGCAGTTTTGATCTCCTAATTTGAGGAAGGACATCCTTGATATTGAAGCAGTGCAGCGTAGATTCACAAGGTTAATGTCCGGGATGGCAGGACTGTCATATGAAGAAAGATTGGAAAGAGTGGGCTTGTATTCACTGGAATTTAAAGGATTAGAGGGGATCTTATGTAAATGTATAAAATTATAACAGGACTGGACAAGCTGGATGCAGGAAAAATGTTCCCAATGATGGGCCACAGTCCAAGAATAAAGGGGAGGCCATTTAAAACTGAGATGAGAAAAAAACGTATTCACCCAGAGAGTTGTGAATTTGTGGAATTCTCTGCCACAGAAGGCTGTGGAGGTCAATTTACGGAATGAATTTAAAAGAGAGTTAGATAGAGCTCCAGGGGCTAGCGGAATCAAGGGATGTGGGGAGAAGGCAGGCACGGATTACTGATTGTGGATGATCAGCCATGATCACAATAAAAGACGGTGCAGGCTCGAAGGGCCAAATGGCCTCCACCTGCACCTATTTTCTACGTTTCTATGTCTGAAACAATTGTTCCCAAACTTGAAAGCAATGAATGCAACTAATATTATGCATTTATTGATAAATTTGTTCATAGTTTACGTTCAATTGATGTATTGCTCCTTCACATGCAGACTTAGTTTTTTTGAATGACAAATGAAATAGTTATGAGGCAAGATTGTCAGTTAATTTTGCACCAAAGTCACCAAATTGGACATGAGCAAACGCAAAGAAATTAATTTGTAGATTTATTTGCTCGTGTCAAAATTCAAAGCCTTCCTTTGAAATTAATATGCTAAACTATGAGGAGGATTTTGTAACCAGTTTAAAGAGGACATCGGTAGTTTATCAGAATTAACGCTGAATTTACATTTGAAATATGGAGAAATGTGATGTTTAATTTAGTTTAGAGATACAGCTTGTAAACAGTCCATACCGATCACCATCACCCATACACTTGTTCTATCCTACACACTAGGGACAATTTACAGGCCAATAAACCTACAAACCTGCATGTCATTGAGACGTGGAAGGAGACTGGAGCACCCATGCGGTCACGGGGAGAATGTACAAACTCCACACAGACAGCACCCATAGTCAGGATTGAACTAGGCTTTCTGGCGCTGTAAAGCAGCAACTCTACCGCTGCGTCACTGTGCCGCCAATGATTCATTTGGACAAAACCTAGACTAAGTTGCAGATTATTTATTGAATTGAATTGAATGATACAGCACGGAAACAAGCCCTTCGGCCAATAGAGTTCATGCTGATTTGTGATCACCTGTACACACGCTTAGGAACATAGTAACTCAATATCAGACATTCTAAAAGAGTTCTTCGCATTAACTTTTTATAATTGGGTTCAAAGCCTTCTTTTAACTAGCCTGTGAAGTCTCCTTCACGTTAACTACTTATAATTAGCTTTGAAGCCGATAGATTTGTTGATCTTTTATCAGCATTCCAGAATTTTGTGCATATTTAAATTGAGAAAAATAGGCCTCCAATTTTTGTCCCACCTTATTCACCATTGTCCTGCGATGTAAATGGAACAAGTTTCATTCAGATTTATGTTATATTTTACAAGTTATTGACATTTTAAAATGTACAAAAAACACTTTTCCACTTGCCCTGCCCATCAGCCGTGTTCGACGTCACAACGACATCACAATGGGATCCAAACCACTTTTCCACTTGCCCTGCCCGTCAGCCGTGTTCGACGTCACAACAACACAATGGGAACCCAACAGGTCCGCGCCTACGCAGTTGGCCCGCCGCCATCTTGACATCCCAACGGGTTCACGCGCATTTGCCTGGCCTCACAAAGGGGACCCAACGGCTCCACAGGTAAGTTTTATTCTATTTTACAAGCTGCTCCACGGTTCTCTATTCACTTTATTAACTTTAACTTAATTTCTGCCGTCAACGGCACAACTTTGAATGCGGCAGTCGTGCCTGCACAGTGCGGGCCTGTCATCCTCGCTTGCGCAGTTTGGTGAAATATTGCGTTGGCGGAACGGAACTTCCGTGTGACAGGGACACAATGGGTCCCCCGGCCATCTAGTAGATATTTAAATATGGAGTTAAACACTATTAATAACAGTTTACAGGTAGAGACAGTGTTGGAACGACTTAGTAGTGTTGGACTCACTGATTAACATTGATAACCGCTGGAAGTAGGGCTGTTTCAAGTGTCTCCCCATAAAGGTTGGCCGCACGTTCACCAAATAAACCTATATATGCAAGTGGACTATTTGCACTGAATCAATGTTGCAACCCGTTAAAAAAAAAGGATAGAGTTTCTCAGTGAATTTGTCCCTGAAAGTGTACAGATGTGACATGTCATCGGCATTGTACAGTGTCACCTGGCCAGCCTCATAGTTCAGGTAGATGCCCAATCTTTGGGGTTTGACTGGAACAGGGAGGGCAGTACGTGGTGAAGACATAGTGGTATATTCCTCTCCCAGCCGCCACAATACTTAGGCACCGGATTTTGGCTCCGGTGTGAACTCCGCTTTCCTCAGTACCGACGCTTTTACCACTCCCACACTCCACATGGTGGTCCTTCCGACCTCGACCTCTCAGTAGTGGCTCCCAGTATTGATGCCTTGAGATGCCAGGACACCGTGCCACTGCACAAATCGCTCTGGTTTGTCAGGGACCTTCTGTTTAGCACCAAGTCTGATGGCCGTCAGGTCACTGGACAGGATGTGTCTCGGATGCGCAGTGTCCGGATTCAGCTTCAGTTTGATTGGGACTGAAGAGGAGAAAAAAGTCTGCATGGTGAATTCACGCGATTTGCCAATCAAACATTTTAACACATTCAGTGGTTGGTCAATATACATTGACGCACAGTAAATGAAAATGTAACAGGAAACTGCAGATGCTGGATATCTAAAATAAAAGTGGGAAATGTTACAAGATGCTGTTTCCTTTTTGCTCAGTTCTGAACACAGGTCGCAGATCTGAAACGTTATCTGTTTTCACTTTAGTTTAGTTTAGTTTGGAGATATGGCGCTGAAACAGGCCCTCCAGCCCACCGAGTCCTCGTTGACCAGCGATCCCCGCACATTAACACTCTCCTACATACACTAGGAATCATTTTACACATACACAAAGCCATTTAACCTACAAACCTGTACATCTTTGGAGTGTGGGAGGAAACCGAAGATCTTGGAGAAAACCCACGCGATTACGGGAAGAAAGTACAAACTCCGTACAGACAGCACCCGTAGTCGGGATCGAACCCGGTTCTGTGGTGCTGCAAGCACTGTAAGGCAGCAACTCTACTACTGCGCCACCGTGCCACCCCAAACATATCACATTTAGAACATATAGCAGTACAGCACAAGAACTGTCTACCGTATTCATGCTGAAGATGATGCCAAGTTAAACTAAGCTTCTCCGCCTACACGTTATCCATATCCCTACATATCCATGTGCACATCCAAAACTCCACTGTCACATCTGTCTCCACCACCGCTGGCAGCAGATTCCAGGTACCCTCCACCCTCCATTTAAACCATTTGGCCCATGCATCACCGTAACATATTGCCCCTCTCACCATTCAGTTACTCCCGCTGGCTGGAAGAGAGAGGTGGAATGACACAAAGCCCAGCAAGTGATTTAGTTTAGTCTATTTTAGAGATACATCATGGAAACAGGCCCTTCGGCTCAAGGAGTCCACGCCAACCACTGGTCACCCGTACTAGTTCCATCCTACACACTAGGGACAATTTACACAATACAATTAAGCTACAAACCTGCACGTCTTTGTAATATGGTTGGAAACCGGAACACCCGCAGTTGTCACAGGGAGAATGTACAAACTATATACAGACAGCACCCATTATCAGGATCGAACCCGGGACTCTGGAGCTGTAAGGCAGCAACTGACTGCTGTGCCACCATGCAGCCCAGGTGATAGGTGGATATAGGTGAAGAGGGTGTGGGAGTGGGGCGGGGCGGGGAGGGGGGGTCACTACAGATACTTTCAAACTTTTTGATATTTCCACTCTGGTAAAAGTGCTGACTGTGTACCCTTTCTAATCCTAAACTATATAGATGTATATATCTTCTATACTCTCAGGAATAGCCATTATTTATCAGACATTCCCGCCTGCCTTCTCTCCCCACTTCCCTCCCTTGAGGCACAACACTTGGGAGGTTGGGGAGAGCGCTGATGTGACTATCACTCACTCACTGACATAACCTCGCAACAGAATAGAGGTTAAAGAGATACAGCATGGAAATTGACCTTTGACCTGCCGCATCCATGCAGACCATCGATCACACTAATTCTAGTTATCCCACTTTCTCATCCACTCACTACAAACTAACGGCAATTTGCAGAGTTCAACGAGCCGACAAACCTGCACGTCTTTGGCATGTGGGAGGAATCCAACGCAGATGGAGGAAACTCATGTGGTCACAGGGAGAATGTGCAAACTCCACACAGACAGCAGCCAAGGACAGGATCGAACTTGGGTCTCTGGCGCTGTGAGGCATCTGCCTTACCAGCTGTGACAGTGTCAATGTCCACATCGCAGATTTCACCTATTCCGGCATTGCTGTTAAGGCCAGTATTTACTGCCCTTACTGGAGCATCTCACATAACATTTAGGAACCATCCAGACAAGGAACAGCAGATGCTGGAATGTTGACCTGAGACAGAGTACTGAAGGAACTGAGCAGATGAGGCAACATTTGTGAATGGAATGGATGGGCGTTGTTTCAGGTTGAGAAACTTCTACAGACTGGTTGAATCAGTCTGAATGAGTCTGAAGAAGGGTCCTGACCAGAAACGTCACCTGTCCATTTCCTCCACAGCTGCCGCTGACCCACTGAGTTGCTGCTGCACTTTCTCATTTGAACCACAGTAATCAGTCTGGCATCACAAAAACTGGAAAAGGATGGTAGATCTTCTGTGTTGAGGGGCATGAACAAACCAGAAGGGATTTTAGCACAATCTGCATTTTTTGTGGTCATCTTAATGGAGGCCAGTTGTTGATAAATTCCAAATTATGAACTGAATTTAAATTACAGTTTCCATAGTGTGATTTGAAACTGATAGCAATGCTTAAAATGATGAAAGGCACAGAAGGTAGACATTCATAACCTTCTTTCCCCAGGGGGGGAATGTGGAGGACCACAGGACGTGACCTTAAGGTGAGAGGGATGAAGTTTAAAAATATGTACGGTGCAAGTTGTGTTTAACACAGAGGATGCCTGGAACATGTTGCCGGGGGCGATGGTGGAGGCAGACACTATAGTTTGCTGGGGGAGATGGTGGAGGTAGACACTATAGTTTGCTGGGGGCGATGGTGGAGGTAGACACTATGGTTTGCTGGGGGAGATGGTGGAGGCAGACACTATAGCTTGCTGGGGGCGATGGTGGAGGTAGACACTATAGTGGGATTTAAGAGGCTTTGAGAGAGGCACATGGATATGCAGAGAATGGAGGTATAGGATCCAGGCAGAGATTAATTTATCTTGGCTTCATTGTCAGCATGGATATTGTGGGCCAAAGGGTCTGCTCCTGTACTGTACTGAACTCAGATCTTTAAACTGTTAGTTCAGGCCCCAGGATTACCAGCTGTGTTACATATCTGGCGAATCGCTATTGAACCTGTGGACTGGCCCGGCCCAAATGTGTAGGAAGGACCTGCAGGTACTATTTTACAATGAAGATAGACACAAGAAGCTGGAGTAACTCAGCGGGTCCGGCAACATCTCTGGATAAAAGGAATAGGTGACGTTTCAGGACAAAACTTTTCTTCAGACTCGACCAAATGTGTCAATTTTTTCATACCTCTGTCAAACTCTCTTCCATATTTCATTCACCATAATTCCTCGACTCTACCGGAAGATAAGTTTACCTGGATTAATTAGCTTCAGCATCCGTTTCCACAGGTTGAACTGAAAGGGGCCGCTGATATCATCTTGCCTGAGGTCAATGGAAACTCTGGCTGGTCTCTGGAACTGCATGTTTTCACACCTGTGTTGGAAATAAAAAGTATCGCTGAGATGCAAAAGTAGAATGATACATCCTATCTATGATGTCACTTTATATACGTATCAGCACTGCCCACAACCCCTGACTGTTCACAGACTACTATCCAAGACTGAGGTCATAGGGAAATATGAACAACATATATGAGGAATATATAAATCCAGTTATTCAATGTGTTGATTGGGGATAGTTATTGACCACGGTATATCAAGGAGAATTTTCAGTTGTGTTTTAATAGTATTCTGCAAGGACTACCTCAGCAAGCAAATGGAGACCTCAACCAAAAAGCAGCACTTCTGATAGTATTGTACTCCCTGTACTGCATCCCAAATCCTGGACACTCCACTCGTCATGTTAATTTCATGTTTCGTGTATCTTGTGTTTTATGACTGTTGGCGGACCAATTTCCCTCCTGCGATGAGTAAAGTTTTATCGTATTGTATTGTATCATATCTCATCCCTTGCACATGAGACATTGGTTTTTATTATCCATTGCTTAACAGCCACTAGCTATTAACCTTCTCCATGGGTAATGGATATTCCTTCTGAACTGTGTGTGTTAGAGGAATTAAGTGTGAAGATTTTGTTGAAGGTGTGGAAAAGATGTACAATAACAGTGCTTTGGTTACATCAATTAGGACTGGTGCCTCAGGGGCTTCCCAGGTAACGGGCAGGATAGGAGAGAGAAGCAGCGTTTTCCCAGTCTTTCCCAGTATTGATGAAGGGTTATTGACCTGAAATGTTGTCCCTGTTTCCCCATCTTTGGATACTGATTGATCTGTTGAGATCTCTGAGCAGTTCTTGTTTCTCCAATTGAATTTTTCCAATAGTAGGTAATTACCCTCCCTACTGCCTCTCTTCTCCGCACCCAACCCAGTACATCCCATTTCTCCCTATTTTTGGCAACACAAGTGGATAGAGTGGCAAACAAAGCATATTATACGCTTGTTTTCATTGATCAACTCATTGTGCATGAGTCGTTGTGTTTACTTCATTGTCACATGCACTGAAGTTCAATGAAAAGCTTTTCTTGAATGCAATCGACCATTCATAGTGTAGATAAATGATAATGGGAATAATGTTTAGTGCAAGATTAATTCCAGTCGTGAAGTCATGATGCAGCTTTATCAGACATTCGTTAGGCTGCATATGAAGTATTGCATGCAGTTCTGCTAATCCCTTAACCCAGTGGAGGCTTTGAAAAGGTTTATCGGAATGATAACTGGATTAGGTGGTATTGGATATAGCCAAGATGTTTGACAGACTTGGATTATTTTCTCTGGAACATCAGAGATTCAGGAGAGACCTAATAGAATTATATAAAATTATGAGGATTACCCAGGATATAAGACTCAAATACTGCAGGGCAGTTTTAAGGTGAGAGGGGCAAAGTTTAAAAGAGATCCGCGGGACAAGTCATTTATTACACAGAGGGCGGTGAGTGCCTGGAAAATGCTGCCAGGGCCGCTGGTGGTCGTAGATATGGTGGTGGTGTTGAAGAGACTTTTGGATATATAGGGAATGGAGGGATATGGATTATGTGCAAGCAGATAAGGGTTTGTCTTGGCATCATGTATGGCATAGACATTGAGGTCTAAAATGCCTGTTCTTCCATTTCACCCATCTTCTCTTCTCACATGACACATGTTTGTTGCCTTTTTATCTCGAGCCTGCGTCACTTATTCCACTGCCAATCAACCCCCCACCCCAACTGTATCTACCTATCTATCGCCAGGCTTTGTCCCGCCCACTACTCCTTCTCAGCTTTCTCCCTGCTACTACAATCAGTATGAAGAAGGGTCCCGATCCGAAATCTCACCTGTCCATTCCCTCTACAGATGCCGCTGAGTTCATCCACCACCCTGTGGTTAGCTCAAGATTTCAGCATCTGCATTTCCGAGTGTCTCCTGTTTATGTTCTGGATTTCCAGCCCCTACAGTTTTTTGCTCCAATTAACCAGGTATTCGTTCACTTTGCATGGCATCTGTATCCAACAATGCAAAGGACTACAGGTGGAATGAGTTGCATTACAGAATATATAATTGTCAGCCAAATATGGACAATAAAGCACTTACCAGCCAAGAATATTTTTAATATCCTGAAAGAGAGAAGAAGATTGTTTTAGTTTTAGTTTCTAGTTGTAGAGATACAGCACAGAAACAGGCCATTCGATCCACCGAGCCCGCACCGACCAGCGATCCCCGCACATTAACACTATCCTGCACACACTAGGGACAATTTATATTTAAACCAAGCCAATTATCTACAAAATTGTACGTCTTTGGAGTATGTGAGGAAACCGAAGATCTCTGAGAAAACCCACGGAGGTCACGGGGAAAATGTACAAACTCCATACAGACAGTACCCGTAGTCAGGATCAAACCCGGGTCCCTGGTGCTTTAAGGCAGCAACTCTATCGCTGCACTGCGCTGCCTTTTATTACAACATTGCATTAAAAGATCTGTCAGAAACTTAAACAATGGTAACAATGCATTTCTAATTTTATTGTGTCAAAACTGCGATTTGACTTTCCACTGAGTCACAAGATTTGGTTAGAATACATTCAATACCGACCTCAATGCGAAAAAAACAGTAGCTCTCTTGTCAGAAGCCTGTTGATACATTGCATAGATGAGTTTAGTTTAGTTTTGGTAAACAACACAGAAACAGGCCCATTGCCTCACAAAGCACATGCTAATCATCGATCACCCATTTGCATCAGTTCTAAGTTATTCCACTTTCCCATCCACTCCATACACACTAATGGCAATTTTACAGAAACCGTAAACCTACAAACCTACATATCTTTGGGATGTGGGAGGAAACAGGAGTACCCGGAGAAAACCCATGTGGTCACAGGGAGAACATGCAAACTCTGCACAGACAGTGCCCAAGCTCAAACAGGGGAAGGAAAATGGACAAGCACATCTGGTCAGGCAGCATCTGTGGCAAGAGTAACGCAGAGTTAATGTTTAGTTTAGTTTAGTTTAGAGATACAGTGCGGAAACAGGCCCTTCAGCCCACTGAGTCCGCAGTGACCAGCGATCCCCACACATTAACACTATCTTACTGGGGACAATTTACTGAAGCCAATCTTCAGGTTAATAATGTTAACTCTGTTTCTTTCTTCACTGTTGTGGACCTGCTAAATATCAGCTACAATTTAGGCTTCTATTTTTGATTTTCTGCATTTGCTTGTCAACCACAGCTTGCCTCGTGTGAAGGGGGCACATTTTTTATTTTTACACGGTGGGTGGTGGGTACCTTGAACATGCAGCCAGAGGTGATTTATTAGTTTAGTTTAGAGTTACAATGCGGAAACTGGCCCTTCAGCCCACAGAGTCTACACAGACCAGCGATCCCCGCACATTAACACTCCCCTACACACACTAGGAACAATTTATAATTTTAACAAGCCAATTAACTTACAAACTGTGTGGGACGAAACTGAATATCTCGGAGAAAACCCACGCAGACGGGAGAATGTACAAAGTCCGTAGAGACAGCACCCGTCTTCAGAATGGAACCCGGGTCTCTGGCGCCGTGAGTCAGTCGTGCTACCGCTGCGCCACCAAGTCGCCCTAGGTGGTGGTGCATGTCGATAAAATAGCAGCATTTACGTGGCGTTTAGATAGGCACATGGATATGCAGGGCATGGAGGGATATGGATCATGTACAGACTGAAGAGATTAGTTTAGCTTGGAATCATATTCAGCTGTGAGATTGTGGGTTGAAAGGTCTGTTCCTGTGCTATGTCCCAAGTTCCATGGTCTATTAACAGAAAAAACAACTGTTAAAATTGAAGCTCACAGATCTATGAGGAAATGGTTCTTTGGTGCAGTAAACCTCTATTATTTCACGTTCTGACTATTTGGAAATCCGGATGCATCCAATTTGCCACATCACGTGTTGATTTCCCTGTTCCTTTTAACGCACCAGGATCTTAGTCACCGTTGATAGACACAAAATGCTGGAGTATCTCAGTGGGACAGGCAGCATCTCTGGAGAGAAGGAATGGGTGATGTTTCGGATCGTGACCCTTCTTCAGATTGAGAGTCAGGGGAGGGGGGGATACAGAGATAAGGAAGTGTAAGGTGAGAGAACGAGACATCAAAGGGGGTGAAGTGACAAGGAAAATGTCAAATAGATCAATGTTAACCAGGAGATGGTAACAACAAAGCAAACAGAGATAAAATGTTATCAGGGACGGTCAGACTGGTCGGAGTTCTGGGAAGGGGGAGGGGTGGAGAGAGAGGGAAAGCAAGGGTTACTTGAAGTTAGAGATATCAAACTATCTTTGGTTTAAACAAAGTTCCTTCCTACTCTTAGTTGCCATTCTTCCTACAGCATTTTGGTGCTAAATTTCAGCACTCACTGCACAGCACAGCACAATACTGGAGCAGGCCCTTTGGCCCACAATGTCTGTGCTAAACATGATGCCAAGATAGACTAATCTCATCTGCCTGCATGTAACCATGACATGTCTGTCTAAAAGCCCATAAACTCCAGTATTGGACCTGCATCCAGGCACCAACCACCCTCGCTTGTCCTGCACATCTCCTTTACATTTTGTCTCCTCACCATAAAGCTATGCCCTCGAATCTTTCATATTTCCACCATAGGAAAGGGTGTCTACCCTGTGGCTCTCTTGACTTTATCTACTACCATCAGGTCTCTCCTCAACCGGCAGTCCAGAGAAAACTATCCAAGTTTGTCCATCCTCTTCGTATACTAATTCCCTGTAATCCAGGCATCATTCTGGTAAACATCTAGTGCTTCCCTCCAAGGCCTCTACATACTTCTTATATTGGGGTGTCCAGAACTGCACACAATACTCCAAATGAGGTCTAACCAAAGTGCTAAAAATCTGCATCATGTCTTCCCGACACTTCTACTCAATGCCCAACTAGTCTTTTCCTTTTCACTGGCTTGCAAAACTTGGGTCTGATGTGATTCTGTGTGCTGATTGTGTCTATAAGCTTGTGATGGTACAGGAATCAAGATTTTCATTTTATCTGTCCCTCACTCTACATATTCATATGACAATAAACTCGACTTGACAACCAGTCTCCCTTAAAACTCACCTGGGCCCCACTCCCCATCCATGCTTCCTTGAAACTTGCCTCATTCTGCTTCTAGTGCTCTGTTTAAATGTACCTGGAACAGACACAAATATCTCAGCGGTAACTCAGCGGGCGAGGCAGCATCTCTGGAGAGAAGGAATAGGTTTTGGGTCGAGACCCTTCTTCAGACTGAGTGTCAAGGGAAAGGGAAATGAGAGATATAGTAGGTACATAGAAGAAATGAATGATATGCAAAAAGCAACGATGATCAAGGAAAGGTGTAGCCCACAATGGTCCATTGTTGACTGTGGGGTCGGTGATAATGAGGTAACTGGAATGTTTATTTTTATTCTACATATCATTTATAAACAATGATTTAAAAGAGTGCAAAACACAAAGTGCCTGAGGAATTCAGCAGATCATGCAGCATCTGTAGAGCGGGAAAGGATACATGACTAATTGGGTCGGGACCTCCTCTTGACTGATTCAGACTTAATTAGTGTACATAGTGATGTTATAATTCAGCAGGTCAGCAGGTTTGATGGTGCTTGACCTGCTGAGCTATTCTAGAACTTTGTATCCTCTTGTGGAAACCAGCATCAGCAATTTCTTGTTTCGAAGTGTGTTGGTGTATTAATGAACACGATCCAAGAGTCTGGAAAAGCTGCTAGATTGGTTTAGAGTTTAGAGATAGAGTGCGGAAATAGGCTCTTCCGACCACTGAGTCCGCGCCGACCAGCGATCCTCACACATTGACACTACCCTACACACACTGGGGACAATTTACATTTCTACGAAGCCAATTAACCTACAAACCTACACGTCTTTAGAGTGTGGCAGGAAACCGAAGTTCTCGGAGATAACGCACATGGTCACGGGGAGAACGTACAAACTCCGTACAGACAGCACCCATAGTCGGGATCGAACCTGGGTCTCTGGCGCTGTAAGTGCTGTAAGGCGGCAACTATACCGCTGCGCCACCATGCCATCCATTCTGGGACTGGTGCTGCCAAAGTTCTGAATGTGGACTGATGGAGTTCTCTATTGTACATTGGCTTTTAGAATCTGAATGGTAATGGCATCATGTTTCCCATGTAAACAATAGACAATGCCTGCATAAATTCAGCATCTTCTAGACTCAGTTTTCCTTGCATGTCTGAGATTGCTTGCTTAAGTGACGCATGCTGTTCGGAGATTTTCTTTAGATTTTCATCTTTTTTGCAATATGGCATTTTCCTTTTGCTCCAGTTTTGTTTTCAGCTCTTTCTCTTCCTGGTGCAAAAACTGGTGCAGTTCTTTGAACTTAGATTCAATGTTCTTCTGCAGAGCCGCAGATTCTTTCTGATGGAATAAACAACAGGTGCATTTACCCAGTGCAAGGTGACAAGTGCATGGGTCGTGGAGCATAGAACAGAAAACAGTACAGCACAGGAACAGGCCCTTTGTTCCACAATGCCACAGCTGAACATTATGTGAGGTTAAAACTGAAAACACACACCTCCAGATTCAGGAACAGTTTCTTCCAGCTGTTATCACACAACTGAACCATCCTCTCACTAACTAGAGAACGGTTCTGAACAACCATCTACCTCATTGGAGACCTTTGAACTATCTTTAATCGGACTTTACCTTTCTTTTTATTTTAGAGATACAGCGTTGAAACTGGGCCTTTACCCCATCAAGTCTGTGACGACCAGTGACCACCCATACACTAGCTCTACCTGACACACTGGGGACAATTTACAGAAGCCATTTCACCTACAAACCTGCACCTTTGGAATGTGGGAGGAAACATCTTTAAGGTGAGAGGAACAAGTTTAAAGGAGATGTGCGGTGTAAGTATTTTTATTTACGCAAAGGGTGGTGAGTGCTTGGAATGTGCTGTTGTGAGGGGGAGGTGGTTGAGGCAGATACGTTAGTGGCATTTAAGATGCTGTTGGGTGGGCAAGTGAATGGTGGTATATGGATAATGTGCAGGCCGTTAAGAGTTGGTCCTGTCATTATATTTGGCTGACATTGTGGGCCAAAGGGCTTGTTCCTGTGTCCCATGTTCTAAGATGGTGATGATTTGACACCGTGGTGCAGATTCAGTCTCCTTGTTTACAGAAGGCAGTGTTGAAAAGGTTCATTAACTTGACTCATCATTAAAAGGAGTTGTATTATTTGGGAAGTGAATAAGATTCTGAGTGGAGTAGTTGACGGGATATGTTGTAGGAAGGAACTGCTGATGCTGGATTAAACTGAAGATAGACACAAAACACATGTCCTTATCTCTGTATCTCCCTCTCCCTGATTCAGTCTGAAGAAGGGTCTCAACCCGAAACGTCATCCATTCCTTCTATCCAGAGATGCTGCCTGTCCCACTGTGTTACTCCAGCATTTTGTGTCTATCTTGTTGACAGGATACTTCCTCTGGTTGGGACAATCTAGAACAGGATGTATAGATTGGCCAATGGCTTTTACAACTGAAAGGAATGAAGAAATAAATCTGAGTAATGAGCCTGAAGAAATGTCTGGATCTGAAATGGCACCTATCCATTTTCTCCACTGATGCTGCCTGATTCCCTGAGCTCCTCCAGCACTATGTATTTTGTTCAAAATTCCAGCATCTGCTGTTCCTATTATCTCCAAGCGAAAGAGAATGTTTTTTGTTTACTCAAAGGTTTGTGAGTCTCTGGAACTCTTCAGACTGGAGAGCTGTCATAGATGGATTGATGTAATAGGGGAAGTCAAAAGTGATGACTAGAAATGCAGGCAGGCTTGCTGGAGCACATGGAGACACAAGGAAATGCAGATGCTGGAATCTTGATCCAAGTACAAAGCGCTGTTGGAAATGCATCGCATGGGATCCAAGGAAAGAAAGCTGAATGGATAGAAAATTGGTTTCATGGAAAGAAGGAGAGGGTGATGGTGGAAGATTGCTTTTCAGACTGGACGTCTGTGACTAGTGGTGTGCCTTGGGGTTCAGTGCTGGACCCATTGCTGTTTGTCATTTATAGCAAAGATATGGACGAGAACATACATGCAGAGGTGAAAGATTTAATAGGAAACTGAGGGGTAACTTTGTTACGCAACGCGTGGTAGGTGTATGGAATGAGTTGCCTGAGGAGGCACCATCGCAACGTTTAAGAAACATTTAGACAGGTACATGGGTCAGATAGGTTTAGAAGGATATGCGCCAAACACAGGCTGGTGGGACTAGTGTAGATGAGAATGTTGGTCCATATGGGCAATTTGGGCTGAAGGGCCTATTTCCACGCTATATGACTCGATGAACTGATCGGTTCAGGAGCATCTGTGAAAGGAATGGACAAAGGGCCCGAAACATTGCTTATCTATTCCATCCAGTGATGCTGCCTGACCCACTGCATTACTCCAGCACTTATTTGATTTGATGGAGCACTTGTCTGACTCCTGCTCCCTTCCCTACGCTTCTCATGTTGTGTGGTTGGAGAAAACATCGGGCCTTTCAATGAAGGCACAAGAAACTAAGGATGCTGGAACCTTGAGCAAATGATGATTGTGATTTTTGCCATGGAATCAGAGGAAACAAAATATTACAACAGATCAAATATATAATGGAGTGAAAGGCACAAAAATAAATATTGACCTGGTGCTAGATTGAGTCAATATCCCACATACATGACATTGGACTGCAACACTAGTTTGTACATTAACTGTTTGGTTTCCCATCTCAACTTTGCTTTGGTGTGGGACCGTTAAACGGCTCTTCTTACCATCAGTTTATTACATCTTCTTCTTCTTCATGCTGACTTTTATAGATATCAAGCATTTGTTCATTGAGGGACTCTATTTATTTCTGTACCATTCCCTGGAACAGAGATATTCGCAAAAAAAGTCACTTTGACCTCCTGAAAAATACTACATTTTTAAAGTCTGTTGTCAATGATCTGGAAGATCAACCCCAATTATAGTTTGGCTCAGCTGGTAGAGCAGCCTCCCTGCTCCAGTGATCTAGTTTCAACCTGGTCCACCAGGTTTGTCCACATGGCGTTCTCCTTGTGTGGATTACACCCATTTGCTCGTAATTTTTCCTTGTCCCATAAAACAGGCAATCCGCGTGTTTCCAATGGCTCTAACCAATTTCTGCAGATGCTCCCAAGAAAGCATTGTATTAGAATGCATCACAGCTTGGTTTGGCAACTGCTCTGCCCAAAACTGCAAGAAATTACAGAGAGTTGCAGTGTAGCCCAGTCCATCATAAAAACCAGCCTCCCCCTCATCGACTCCATCGATACCACACTTTCTCAGGAAAGCAGCCAACATAATCAAGACTACTTCCTCCCCAGTCATTCTCTCTTCTCACCTGTTCCATCAGTCAGAAGATCCAAAATCCTGAAAGTGCTTTCAGGGATAGCTTCTCCCCTGCTGTTATCAGGCTATTTAACAGACTCTTATAAGCTATTGGTGTGGTCCCGATCACCCAATCTATCTTCTTGCAACATTTACATTTTTAGAAAATCTGCACTCTCTCTCTAGCTGTAGCACTATACTCAACACTGTTTATTTTTCTCTTTGCACACCTGGTATATTGGCTATGGGTTATTGTAGTTATAAATGGTATGACTTGCTTGGATAGGGGGCTGAGCAAATGTTTTCACTGTATCTCAGTACACTTGAGAATACAAAACCAATACCAAAGGTAATTGTGTTCTGTTTGGTAGTTTAAGAGGACACAGTAAATTGCCCCGAGCATACAGGTGAGCGACTGAATCTGGGTAAAGTTGATGGGAAAGTGGAAGGAATAGATTACAGGGAAAATTATTGGGAAATAAGTTCGCTCTCTGTGCTGGCATAGACAGTTTTACCATTGTGTGAAAACCTTCACCTATATCATAAGGATAAACATAATTGGAATTTGGTAGTGGTTCATTATAGGTTCATTATTGTTATGTGTACTGAGATGCAGTGACAAACTTTTGTTTGTGTTCCATGCAAACACATCAGGTAAAACTATACATGAATACAATCAAACAAGTACAACAGTAAGAGCGAAGAGAAAATACCAGAGTATAGTTCCCAGCAATGGAGCATAACAGTTCCATAGAAAAAATCCAATGTCAGCTATGAATTAAGTTTGAGAATTGGGACTGTACTCTGTCTTAAGACAGGATCTTCCAGAAGTACGGTAAATATGACAGGGGAAGTAGCTGTTCCTGAGTCTCGCTTTACGGACTTTCAAGCTTCTGTATCTTCCGCCTGATGGGAGCGGGGAGAAGAGGGAATGTCCAGGGTGGAAAAGGTCCTAGATTTTGTTGGCTGTTATCCCGTGGCAACGTAGATGGAGTGTCATAGTCATAGAATCTTGCAGAGTGGAAACGGGCCGTTCGGCCCAGTTTGCCCTCACCAGCACTAGTCGAACCTGCTTGCCTTTGGCCCATATCCCTCTAAACCTGTCCTATTCATGTACCTGTCTAAATGTTTCTTAAATGTTGCAATAGTACCTGGATCAACTATCTCCATTTCATACACCTACCACCCATTTCATACCACCCAGTTAATTTCAAACACCTACCACCCATTGTGTGAAAACGTTACCGTATTAAATCTTTCCCCCTCACTTTAAACCTATGGTTCTCGACCCATACTCTGGTCAAGAGACTGTGCATCTACTCGATCTATTCCTCTCATGATTTTATATACCGCTATAAGATCACGCTTCATCCTCCTGCGCTCTGAGGAAAAGAGTCCTAGCCTGCTCAGCCTCTCCCTAAAGCTGAGGCCCTCGAGTCCTGCCAACATCTTCATAAATCTTCTCTGCACCCTTTCCAACTGTGTATGGTGGGGAATCTGGTCTGTATGATGGCCTGGGTGGCATCCAATTCCTCGCTGCTTCAGACAGAGCTATTACCAAACCAAGAAGCGATGAATGCCGAAACGCTGATTTCTTCAGTGCATCTGTACAAGTTAGTAAAAGCCGTTGGAGACATCTATACATCAAGATGCCTCAGAAGAGCAGCCAAATTAATTGAGGCCCTTTCCAACCCTGGTCATTCGTTCTGCTCCCTGGTCCTGTCAAGCAGAAGAATCAGAAGCTTGCAAGAACGCACCTTCAGTGTCAGAAACAGTTTGAGAGAAGAATATGGGAGGTAACAGTAGTAGATCGGAGAAATCTGATCCTAATGATAGAGGGAGGCTTGAAGAAAAGAAACAGGTGGTCCAGAAGGGAACGATGCAGATAAGAAAGACTGCGAAGGTGATAATTAAATGGAAAGTCCGCTCTTATTAGACTTCTGAATGGTCCCTTCAAAATCTAGGCAACAGACCTGATTTTCTATCCTACCTATTGCAGGCATTGAACTTTTTCTGAGGAACTGTTACATTGTTTAATTTAATTTAGTTTAGTGATAGAGTGCAGAAGCAGGCCCTTTGGCCAACCAAGTCGGCGCTGATCAGCGATGCTTGTACATCAGCACCATCCTACACAAGAGGGACAATTTACAATGTTTACTGAAGCCAAATTAACGTACAAATTAAACTACAAATTAACCTACTAACCTGTACATCTTTGACTATGAATGCTAACATACCATTCGCTTTCTTCACTGCCTGCTGCACCTCCATGCCTACTTTCAATGACTGGTGTACCATGACACCCAGGTCTCGTTGCATCTCCCCTTTACCTAATCGGCCACCATTCAGATAATAGTTTACTTTCCTGTTTTTGCCACCAAAGTGGATAACCTCACATTTATCCACATTATACTGCATCTGCCATGCATTTGCCCACTCACCCAGCCTATCCAAGTCACCTTGCAGCCTCCTAGCATTCTCCTCACAGCTAAAACTGCCCCCCAGCTTCATGTCATCCGCAAACTTGGAGATGTTGCATTCAATTCCCTCGTCCAAATCATTAATATATATTGTAAATAGCTGGGGTCCCAGCACTGAGCCTTGCGGTACCCCACTAGTCACTGCCTGCCATTCTGAAAAGGACCCGTTTACTCCTACTCTTTGCTTCCTGTCTGAAAGCCAGTTTTCTATCCACATCAATACTGAACCCCCAATACCGTGGGCTTTAAGTTTGTATCCTATTCTCTTATGTGGGACCTTGTCGAAAGCCTTCTGAAAGTCCAGATATAGCACATCCACTGGTTCTCCCTTATCCACTCTACTAGTTACATCCTCGAAAAATTCTATAAGATTCGTCAGACATGATTTACCTTTCATAAATCCATGCTGACTTTGTCCAATGATTTCACCACTTTCCAAATGTGCTGCTATCCCATCTTTAATAACTGACTCCAGCAGTTCCCCACCACCGATGTTAGACTAACTGGTCTGCAATTCCCCGTTTTCTCTCTCCCTCCCTTGTTAAAAAAGTGGGGTTACATTAGCTACCCTCCAACCATCAGGAACTAATCCAGAATCTAAAGAGTTTTGAAAAATTATCACTAATGCATCCACTATTTCTGGGGCTACTTCCTTAAGTACTCTGGGATGCAGCCTATCTGGCCCTGGGAATTTATCGGCCTTTAATCCATTCAATTTACCTAAAACCATTTCCCGGCTAACCTGGATTTCACTCAGTTCCTCCATCTCATTTCACCCCCGGTCCCCTGCTATTTCCGGCAGATTATTTATGTCTTCCCTAGTGAAGACAGAACCAAAGTAGTTATTCAATTGGTCTGCCCAATGTTCCCAATGATCAATTCACCTGTTTCTGACTAAAAGGGACCTACATTTGTTTTAACTAATCTTTTTCTCTTCACACATCTATAAACATTTTGCAGTCAGTTTTTATGTTTCCTGCCAGTTTTCTTTCATAATCTATTTTCCCTTTCCTAATTAAGCCCTTTGTCCTCCTCTGCTGGACTCTGAATTTCTCGCAGTCCTCTGGTAGGCTGCTTTTTCCGGCTAATTTGTATGCTTCTTTTGTTTTGATACTATCCCTGATTTTCCTTGTTATCCCCTGATGCACTACCTTCCCTGATATATTCTTTTGCCAAACTGGGATGAACAATTGTTGTAGTTCATCCGTGCAGCCTTGAAATGCCTTCCATTGCATATCCACCGTCAACCCTTTAAGAATAAATTGCCAGTCTATCTTGGCCCATTCACGTCTCATACCCTCAAAGATACCTTTCTTTAAGTTCAGAACCCTTGTTTCTGAATTAATTATGTCACTCTCCATCCTAATGAAGAACTCAACCATAGAAACATAGAAACATAGAAAATAGGTGCAGGAGTAGGCCATTCGGCCCTTCGAGCCTGCACCGCCATTCAATATGATCATGGCTGATCATCCAACTCAGTATCCCGTACCTGCCTTCTCTCCATACCCCCTGATCCCCTCAGCCACAAGGGCCACATCTAACTCCCTCTTAAATATAGCCAATGAACTGGCCTCAACTACCCTCTGTGGCAGAGAGTTCCAGAGATTCACCACTCTCTGTGTGAAAAAGTTTTTCCTCATCTCGGTCTTAAAGGATTTCCCCCTTATCCTTAAGCTGTGACCCCTTGTCCTGGACTTCCCCAACATCGGGAACAATCTTCCTGCATCTAGCCTGTCCAACCCCATAAGAATTTTGTACGTTTCTATAAGATCCCCTCTCAATCTCCTAAATTCTAGCGAGTATAAGCCAAGTCTATCCAGTCTTTCTTCATATGAAAGTCCTGACATCCCAGGAATCAGTCTGGTGAGCCTTCTCTGCACTCCCTCTATGGCTATAATGTCCTTCCTCAGATTTGGAGACCAAAACTGTATGCAATACTCCAGGTGTGGTCTCACCAAGACCCTGTACAACTGCAGTAGAACCTCCCTGCTCCTATACTCAAATCCTCTTGCTATGAAGGCCAACATACCATTCGCTTTCTTCACTGCCTGCTGCACCTGCATGCCTACTTTCAATGACTGGTGTACCATGACACCTAGGTCTCGCTGCATCTCCCCATTTCCTAATCGGCCACCATTTAGATAATAGTCTGCCTTCCCGTTTTTGCCACCAAAGTGGATAACCTCACATTTATCCACATTATACTACATCTGCCAAACATTTGCCCACTCACCGAGCCTATCCAAGTCACCTTGCAGTCTCCTAGCATCCTCCTCACAGCTAACACTGCCCCCCAGCTCAGTGTCATCCGCAAACTTGGAGATGTTGATTTCAATTCCCTCGTCCAGATCATTAATATATTATGGTCACTCTTGCCCAAGTGGCCACGCACAACAAGACTGCTAGCTAACCATTCCTCATTACTCAATACCCAGTCTAGAATAGCCTGCTCTCTCGTTGGTTCATCTACATGTTGGTTTAGAAAACTATCCCGCATACATTCCAATAAATCCTCTTCCTCAGCACCCCTGCCAATTTGATTCACCCAATCTATATGTATATTGAAGTCATCCATTATAACTGTTTTACCTTTGTTGCACGCATTTTTTATTTCCTGTTTGATTGCCATCCCCAACTCCACTACTACTATTAGGTGGCCTGTACACAACACCCACTAGCGTTAGTGTTTCACAGCTCTACCCATATCGATTCCACATCATCCAAGCTAATGTCCTTCCTTTCTATTGCGTTAATCTCCTCTCTAACCAGCAACGCTGCCCCACCTCCTTTTCCTTTCTTACTATCCCTCCTGAATATTGAATATCCCTGGATGTTCAGCTCCCAGCCTTAGTCACCCTGGAGCCATGTCTCCGTGATCCCAACTATAACATAGTCATTAATAACTGTCTGCACATTCAACTCATCCACCTTATTACGAATGCTCCTTGCATTGAGACACAAAGCCTTCAGGCTTGTTTTTACAACACTCTTACCCCTTAAACAATTCTGTTGAAAATTGGCCCTTTTTGATTTTGGCCCTGGATTTGTCTGCCTGCCAGTTTTACTTTTCACCTTGCTACCTATTGCTTCTACCCTCATTTTACATCCCTCTGTCTCTCTGCTCACACATTTAAGAAACCCACCACCTCTTATTCTCTGTTTATTATCTTTTTCTTCTTTCTCCCCTACATGTTCGGTCTGAGTGCTTCCCTTCTCTGCCTCCTGCCTCACACACTGTCTACTAGCTTTCTCTATTTGTGTCCCTCCCCCCAACCGTTCAAGTTTAAAGTCTACCCAGTCATGGTCAGCACAGGTATTGTGGGTCAAAATGCTTGTTCCTGTGCTCTATTTTTCTATGTTCTATGAAACTGTGAGCCGCAGGGTCAGTTCTTGCCCTGTACTTTTCTATATTCTAGATTGTGGGCTGAAGGGTCTGCTCTAGTGCTGCGACTTTCTATGTCCAATGACACTGGAGGCTGAAAGGTCTGCTCCTGTGCTGTACTTTCCTATAAAAAGACACATAAGTGCTGGAGTAACTCAGCGTATGGGGCAGCATCTCTGGAGAACATGGATAGGAAACCGAATCAGCAACATCGTAGTAGATTAGACTTGGGGAGGTGCATGTGAACCTATCTCTTGCTTGGAAAGTCTGTTTGGGTCCCTGGAAGGAGGCGACCTTTCTATATTTTATGATATAGTGGGCTGCAGGGCCTACTTCTGTGCTATATTTTTCTACATTCTATGACATTGTGAGCCGAAGGGCCTGTTCCTGTGCTGCACTTTTCTATAGAAGATTTTGTGTCAATCTTCAGTTTAAACCAGCATCTGCAGTTCCTTCCTACACTGTACTTTTCTATGTTCTATGACACTGTGGGCCATAGGGACTGATTCTCTCTCTCGCTTGGAAAGTCTGTTTGGGTCCCAGGAATGAGGTGCCGTTTCTATATTCTATGACATAGTGGGCTGTAGCGCCTATTTCTGTGCTATATTTTTCTACATTCTATGACTCTGTGGGTTGAAGTCCCAGTTCCTGTTCCGTACTGTTTTATGATCTATGACAATTTGGGTCATAGTGCCTGTTTCTGTGTTGTATATTTCTGTTATATAACAGTGTGGGCCGAAGGACCTGTTCCTGTACTGTACTATATTCTGTGACACTGTGGCTGTCGGACCTGTTCCTGTGCTGCTCTTTTTTTTAATAGAATATAGACACAAAATGCAGGAGTAACTCAGCAGGACAGGGAGCATCTCTGGAGAGAAGGAATGGTTGATATTTCGGGTTGAGACAACCCGAAATATCACCCATTCCTTCTCTCTAGCGATACTGCCTGACCCGCTGAGTTACTCCAGCATTTTGTGTCTATCTTCAGTTTAAACTAGCATCTGCAGTTCCTTCCTACACTGTACTTTTCTATGTGCTATGACAGTGGGCCGAAGGGCCTGTTCCTGTCCTGTACTTTTGTACATTCTGTGACACTGTAGGCCGAAGGGCCTGTTCCTGTCCTGTACTTTTCCACATACTGTGACACTGTGGGCCGAAGGGCCTGTCCCTGTCCTGTACTTTTCTATATTGTGACACTGTGGGCCGAAGGGCCTGTTCCTGTATACGGTGGAACGGACTTGACGACAAACAGGGACTTAAATTGTTGAAATTCTTTGCAGCCCAGATTCTGTTTTGCTTTTTTTTTAGTTTAGTTTTTTTTTCTTTTTTCGTTATTTCTCTTTTTTTCTTTTTTTTTTCTTTTTAACTTTTTGTTTTCATACATATAAGTTCTCTTTTAAACACTTAACTATATCTACATCGAGACCGGGAGGTCTATATTCAATGTGTATTTTGACACCGGACTCATATTTAGGTTATACCTGCCATTAATTTAACCCTGATCCCTATGTGTCAATATCATTGTTATGTTTATCATTCTTTTTTGATGTCTTGTTTTGCTTTTGAAAAAAACTAATAAAAATATTTTAAAAGAAAGGATGGTGAAAGTAATGGATAGAAACTGGAAGTGGGGTCACTGGAAATTGAGGGGGCATGGGGGGTGGGGTTGGGTGGGGGATGGTTACTTAAAACTGGTCCTGGAGAATTTTAATGTTCATACTGTTGTGTTTTAAGTTATCAAAATGGAATATGAGGGGCTGCTTCTCCAGTTTGCAAATTGCCCCACTCTGGCAATGGAGGAGGGCCGAGACGGAAAGGTCAGTTATGGATTGAAGATAGACACAAAATGCTGGAGTAACTCATCGGGTCAGGCGGCCTCTCTGGAGAAAAGGAATAGGTGACGTTTCGGGTCGAGGTCAGGTTTGGAATGGGAAGGGGAGTTAAAATGTTTAGCAACCGGGAGATCCAGAAGGCTTTGATGGACCGAGTGCAAGTGTTCAATGAAGGAGTTGTATCATTGTGTATGTGTATGTGAATCTGTGTTTGCATTGTTCCATCCCTACCCAGTGCACATTAAGGCCAGACTCCCCTTGGGTCTCGAGAGATTAGGGGCAGATAGGCTGCTCGGCCCACTAAACCTTTCAAAAGCCCAGCACAGATGAAAGCAGAGACATTTCCTTGAGATTTAAAGAGATTCGGCAAGTCACCAAATACTCTGACAAACCTATACAAAACTCAAAATGCAGAGTAACTCAGGCAGCAGCTGTGGAGGAAATAGAGAGGTGATGTTTTGGATCAGACCCATCTTCATTCCCAACCAGAAGCATCACCCATCTATCCACTCGGTCTACAGATACTGCCTGACCCACTAAGCTACTCCAGCACTTTGTGTTTTTCTCCATGGTCCAGTATCTTTAGGTCCTTATATCAAAACGTATATATATATATATGCACTGTAGAAATGCTCCACAGTTCAGTTCAGTTTCACCGAGGTACAGTGAATCAGGATACAATAGATTGTATCGTGGCCTGGCACAGCAATTTCAACACACAGGAACGCAAGGCGCTGCAGAGAGCGGTGGAATCAGCCCAGTCCATCATGGGCACAGCCCTGCCATCCATGCAACACATATAACCATATACCAATTACAGCACGGAAACAGGCCATCTCGGCCCTTCTAGTCCGTGCCGAACACTTACTCTCACCTAGTCCCATCTACCTGCACGCAGACCATAACCCTCCATTCCTTTCCCGTCCATATACCTATCCAATTTATTTTTAAATTAGAAAATCGAACCTGCCTCCCCCACTTCCACTGGAAGCTCATTCCACACAGCTACCACTCTCTGAGTAAAGAAGTTCCCCCTCATGTTACCCCTAAACTTCTGTCCCTTAATTCTCAAGTCAAAAAGGTGCTACCATCGGGCAGGAGGTACAGGTGCCTGAAGTCCCACACCATTAGTTTCAGGAACAGCTACTTACAAAATACCATTGGGCAGGAGGTACAGGTGCCTGAAGTCCCACACCAGTAGTTTCAGGAACAGCTACTGACAAAATACCATTGGGCAGGAGGTACAGGTGCCTGAAGTCCCACACCAGTAGATTCAGGAACAGCTACTTTCCTACAACCATCAGGTACTTGAACTGACCTAATCAGACCTCCACAATGGAAGACTACAGACCATAAATGTGCTACCATGGAGTTGTTTTTCAAATAGTGTTTTGCATTAATGCCTTGTTTTTTATGCAGTTGTTTGCTTTATTTAACTGTCGTGTAGAATTTATGTGTAGATTATCTTTGATTTATGATTTTGTGTGTTGTCTGTCTAAGTGATTCAAGCTATACCTCACCATTCTTGTGCATATGACAATAAACTTGACTTGATCATGGCTGATGTGATTGAAAGCCTAATTCCACATTCCTGCCTATGCCAATAACTTTGTACCCCTTTATTGAAGTGCTGTTGAGACTTTGCTTCCACTGTGTTGTGCAGTTGATCAAGCTGCTGCCTCACAGTATTAGAGATCTGGGTTAGATCCTGACCTTGGGCGCTGTCTGAGTGAAGTGTTGTTGCATAGGTTTTCTCTCACATCCAAAGGTGTACAGGTGTGTAGAATAATTGGCCTCTGTGAATTCCAGAGTGGTGCAGCGGTAGACTTTAGAGATACAGTGCAGAAACTGGCCTTTTGGCCCACCAAGTCCAGCACCAGAGACCCGCTTTGATCGTGGCTACAGGTGCAGTCTGTAGGGAGTTTGTACGTTCTCCCTGTGACCGCCATGAGTTTTCTCCGGGTGCTACAGTTTCCTCCCACATTCTAAAGACAGACAGGTTTGCAGGTTAATTGGCTTCCATAAATTAACTAGTGTGTCGGATATGAACCTGGGATAAACGGTGATCGATGATCGGCGTGGAGTATTGCAAGCAGTTCTGGTTATCCCATTACAAAAGGCATGTGGAGGCTTTGGAAAGGGTGCAGGAAGTTTACCAGAATGATATGATAATAAGGAACTGCAGGTGCTTTTTTATGCCAAAGATAGACACAAGATGCTGGAGTAACTCGGCATCATGATGCTGCCTGACCCGCAGAGTTATTGCAGCATTTTGTGTTTACCAAAACGATGCCTAGCTTCTTAGTCTGAAGAAGAGTCTCGACCCGAAAAGTTGCCTATTTCCTTCCCTCCATAGATGCTGCCTCACCCACTGAGTTTCTCCAGCATTTTGGTCTGCTCTGGCTTAGTGGGTTTTAGCAACAGGAAAGGTTGGACAGTCTTGGATTTTTTTTCTCTGGAATGCCAGAGGTTGCAAGGTGACCTGATAGAAGTATGTAAAATGATGGGAAGCATAGATAAGGTTGACAGAACCTGTTTCCCAGGATGAAATATACCAAATACTAGAGGGTATAGCTTTAAGGTGAAAGGGGCAAAGTTTAAAGATGTGTGGAGCAAGTTTGTACACAGAGGTCATCGAGTGCCTGCAACACGCTGCCAGTGGTGGTGGTGGAAGTAGATACGATAGTGGCATTTAAGAGCGTTTTGGATAGGCACATGGAAACTCAGGACATGGAGGGATGTGGATTATGTGCAGCCAGATCTGGGCATAATTTTCAGCACAGCATAGACCTGTTCATGTGCTGTACTGTTCTATGTAATCACACTGAAGGAAAAAATACCTTGTTCATATTTTACATGGGCAAACCCTTATTTTTATAGAGGGACTCCTAGTTCTAGATTTATTCACAAGGAGTAATATCCTTTCAAGATCAACCCTTTTAAGAACACTGAACATCTTTAATGTTTCAATCATGTCACCACCAAAATGAAGGCTAGCAGTATCAAACTTAGTCTGTGCCTCCTTTCCTATTGGGACAATGTCATACATTCCAGCTGCTAATCTAGTAATCCCTCAACTACTTTTCATCCTTCATTAAATGGTTGACCATTACATCCTCCAGATGTGTTCTTCTCTGGTCTTCTTTCTTTCATCAAAGCCCTGAAGCATAACCACCCCAGTTATGAATACAATTTCCATTGCAAAAACACATCTAGCTGGCCCAATTAATTGCTGTGCCTGCATTTCAGCCTTTTGTAAACCATGTACAAGGAGAACCAACAATAGACACAAGGTGCTGGGGTAGTCAGCGGCTCAGAAAAAGGATAAGTGACGTTTCAGATGGGAAACATTCTAAGCCAATATGTAGAGGAACCAACTAGTGGGCAGGCCATCCTAGACTGGACTTTGTGCCATGAGGAACGATTAGTTAGCAATCTTGTGCGAAGCTTCTTGGGCAACAGTGACCATAATATGGTAGAATTCTGCATTAAGATGGAGAGTAACACAGTTAATTCAGTGACAATGGACCTGAAATTAAAGAAAGTTAACTTTGATGGCATGAGACTGGAATTGGCTGGGTTAGACTGGCAAATGAGACTTAAAGGGTTGACGGTGGATATGCAATGGCAAAGATGTAAAGATCACATGGATGAATAACAAGAATTGGTCATCCCTGTCTGGCGTAAAAATAAAACAGGGAAGGCGGCTCAACCGTGACTAACGAGGGAAATTAGGGATAAATCCAAGGAAGATGCATATTAATTGGCCAGAGGAAGCACGAAACTGGAGGGCTGGGAGAAATTTAGAATTCAACAGAGGACAAAGGGGTTAATTAAGAGGGGGGAAATAGAGCATGAAAGAAAGCATGCGGGGAATACAAAAACTGACTGTAAACGCTTCTTTAGATATGTGAAGAGGAAGATGTTAGTGAAGACAAATGTAGGTCTCTTACCGTCAGAAACAGATGAATTTATAATTGGAAACAGGGAAATGGCAGACCAGTATCTCCCAGAAATAAATGGGGACCGAGGATCTAGTGCAGGGGTCGGCAACATTGTTCTGCATCAAATCACGTGTTCACAGAAGGTAGACGAAAATGCTGGAGAAACTCAGCGGGTGAGACATGCAAGTATTTTTGTCTACCTTCGATTTTTCCAGCATAGGCAGTTCTTCCTTAAACGGGTTCACAGAAGGTGCGCGGCCGTGCTGGCGGCTTTGCACAGGATGCGGTACAACCTCCAGAGCTCGGCAGCGCTCGAGGCGCAGATGCTCGCGGTGGTGCTTGGCCGTTGCTCGGGGCGCTGCTGCTCGGGCCGCTGCTGCTCGGGGCCCTGCTGCTCGGGGCGCTCGGCCACTGCTCGGTGCGCTCGGCCACTGCTCGGGGCGCTCGGTCACTGCTCGGGGAGCTCAGTCACTGCTCGGGGCGCTGCTGCTCAGGCCGCTGCTGCTCGGGGCGCTCGGCCACTGCTCGGGGCGCTCGGTCACTGCTCGGGGCGCTGCTGCTCGGGCCGCTGCTGCTCAGGGCGCTGCTGCTCGGGGCGCTCGGCCACTGCTCGGGGCGCTCGGTCACTGCTCGGGGCCCTCGGTCACTGCTCGGGGCGATCGGTCACTGCTCGGGGCGCTCGGTCACTGCTCGGGGCGCTGCTGCTCGGGGCGATCGACGGGCCGGATGATTTCTGGTTACGGGCCGCAATCGGCCTGGGTTGCCGACCCCTGATCTAGCGTGACGGAGGAACTGAAGGAAATTCACATTAGTCATGAAATTGTGTTGGGTAAACTGTTGGAACTGAAGGCTGATAAATCACGAAGGCCTGATGGTCTGTATCCCAGAGTACACAAGGAGGTGGCACTAGAAATCATGGATGCATTGGTGATCATTTTCCAATGTTCTACAGACTCTGGATCAGTTCATGTGGACTGGAGGGTAGCTAATGTAAACCAACTTTTTAAGAAAGGAGGGAGAGAGAAAACAGGGAATTATAGACTAGTTAGCCTGACACCGTTAGTGGGGAAGATGGATAGGATAGGTTTGGAGGGATTTGGGCCAAATGCAGGCAGGTGGGACTAGTGTAATTGAGACATGTTGGTGGGTGTGGGCAAGTTGGGCTGAAGGGCCTGTTTCAATGCTGTATGAATCTATGACTTTTCACACAAGAGACTGCAGCTGCTGGAACCCAGAGCATCTCCCACCCTTCTCCACCCCAGGCCCTACATTCCAAACCTGCCCCATTCCCTTCAAACAATTATTCCTCCACGTGGTTTTATATTTTGCGCCCCAGCTCATCAGATTCCACCAACAACACCTTTTTGTCTTCTCCACTTGTCGCCTCCTGTATCAGTTCCAATCTCTACCCTCTCTCCCTCATCTGCCAAACTACATTTACCCACCTAGATCCACCTGTCACCAGCCCCTCCCCTACCCTTCACCCTCACCTCTCCCTACCCGCTTTCTCCCCTCTACTCCATTCGGGCCCCAACCCAAAACATCTTCTAATAATAATATTAATAATGCATTTTATTTGCTGGTGCCTTTCTGGACACCCAAGGACACCTTACAGGACATAAAATCACAATACATTTATCAATATTAAAATCTAGTTGATTAAAAACAAAAAACAAAAAAAACAAAAAAAATACACAAAACATTTTAAGTCATTAAAATCAGGGTGAATATGGTGGAAGTTATGTCGGGTATGCTAATCTAAACAGGTGTGTTTTGAGTTGTGATTTGAATTGATCGATAGTGTCCAGGTGACGGATGGGAGGTGGGAGAGTGTTCCAGAGACGTGGGGCAGAGCAGCTGAAGGCTCTGGCACCCATGGTGTTGAGTCTAAATGTGGGGACAGTTAAAATTGCAGCTGAGGAGGAACGAAGTGACCGGGAAGGAGTGTATGGTAGCAGCAGGTCAGAGAGGTATTGGGGAGCAAGGTGGTGTAGGGCTTTGAAGGTCAGCAGTAAAATCTTGTAGTTAATCCGGTGGTGCACAGGGAGCCAGTGGAGCTGAGTGAGGATGGGTGTGATGTGATCCGATGATCTGGTGCGGGTGATGATCCGGGTTGCAGAGTTCTGAATGCATTGGAGGCGATGAAGAAGTTTATTGGAGGTGCAAGTGAGGAGGGCGTTGCAGTAATCGATGCGGGATGTGAGCAGAGCGTGGGTGAGGACTTTTGTATTGTCTTTGGAGAGGGAGGGGCGGAGTCTGGAGATGTTGCGGAGATGAAAGTATGCAGAGCATGTGATATTGCTGGTGTGGGGGCCAAAGGAAAGTGTACTGTTCAGAATGACGCCGAGACTTTTAACATGGGAGGAGGTGGGTATGGGTGAGCCATCAACTGAAATGGTGAACGGGTGGGTTTTGGAGAGTGTGGACTTTGAGCCAATTAGCATGATTTCTGTTTTATTTCCATTGAGTTTTAGAAGGTTGAGTGACATCCAGTTGCTGATAGCTTGAAGACAGGTGGTGAGGGCAGTTGGGGGAAGGGAGGTGTTTGGTTTTGTGGAGGGGTAAAGTTGTGTATCATCGGCGTAAAGTTGTGTATCATCTTCTGTCCATCATCTTCCAGTTTCTGGATCATTGGAACCTCTTTTGGGGAAGGTGTGACCTGTACAGAAAGGACGGGTTGCACTTGAACCCGAGGGGGACCAATATCCTGGCGGGGAGATTTGCAAAGGCTACTGCAGAGATTTTAAACTAGAACGGTTGGGGGGAGGGACTCAAATAGAGAAAGCTAGTAGACAGGGTGTGAGGCAGGAGGCAGAGAAGGGAAGCACTCAGACCCAACATGTAGGGGGGAAAGAAGAAAAAGATAATAAACAGACAATAAGAGGTGGTGGGTTTCTTAAATGTGTGAGCAGAGATACAGAGGGGTGTAAAATGAGGGTAGAAGCAATAGGTAGCAAGGTGAAAAGTAAAAGTGGTTGGCAGACAAATCCAGGGCAAAAATAAAAAATGGCCATTTTTCTACATAATTGTATAAGGGGTAAGAGTGTTGTAAAAACAAGCCTGAAGGCTTTGTGTCTCAATGCAAGGAGCATTCGGAATAAGGTGGATGAGTTGAATGTGCAGATAGCTATTAATGATTATGATATAGTTGGGATCACGGAGACATGGCTCCAGGTTGACCAAGGCTGGGAGCTGAACATCCAGAGATATTCAATATTCAGGAGGGATAGACAGAAAGGAAAAGGAGATGGGGTAGCGTTGCTGGTTAGAGAGGAGATTAACGCAATAGAAAGGAAGGACATTAGCTTGGAGGATGTGGAATCGATATGGGTGTAGATGAGATATGCATGTGCCTTTAACATAGTGACCTCATACCTACTAACCACTCCCCATATCACAAGTATATCTACAACCTCCCCACCCACAGATCGCTCTCTAGTTCCTGTGACAGACCACGTACAGCTAGTGCAATGTGTAATGCTCCAGTATGAATAAAGATAGTAAAGTAACGATGCCTCGTTATGAATTCTTTACATGGTGTCAAATAACTTACCTTGCGCCTCCTGTTTATCGGTTTATCATTTAATTTTGTCCCAGTTTTTTGTTTCTTTGTCATGGCCTCTTCTGCCCGTAAGCCCGATGTGCTCGTTTTTGATTTAGACATCGCCCTTCGATGGGACGTATTCAAACGTGACTTTGAACACTATTTCACGATCGCTCATCCTGACGCCACCCCCGCTCTCAAAGCCTCTCTGCTTCTCAACTTGGCTGGTCCCGAGGCCCTGACTCGCTCCGACTTCTTCGTCTACGCTGATGGAGAATCAGCTCGGGACCCGGTATGTCTGTTGGCTAAGTTTGACGCTATTTGTGACATTCCGACTAATTGCATCTTAGAACGTTTTAAACTGTTCGCGCGGCGTCAGCTCCCTGGGGATTCTGCTGAGAACTATGTCATTGCGCTGCGGCACCTCGGAAGGCGCTGCCGCCTCCACGCGTGGAACCCCGATGAGATTCTCAGGGACCTTCTCGTTTACGGTCTCCGTGATGAGAAGCTCAGGGCCGAACTTCTGCGCAAGCCGGATCTGACTTTAGCCGATGCTATGCACGCTACTCGCTTAGCTGAAGCTGTTTCCTCGGCGGCGTCGCCGGCTGAGCAGGCGATCAACTTTGCCAGCACTCCCAGTCATCTCATGAACACACCCCAATCGCGACCCCCAGGGTCGCTCGCTGCTCGAGGGGGACGCGCCCCGGGGTTCGGTGCTGCTACAGGGGGAGGTACCCGGCAAAGGTGCCCTAATTGCAACTTCACAACTCATCAATTCAATGTGTGCCCTGCTTTGGGAAAAACGTGTAATGTCTGCAAAAAATTGAACCATTTTGCTGCGGCTTGTCGTTCCCGTGGGAAGCCTGTCGCTGCTCGAAGGGGAAATTTAAACAACCTTCTACAAGCTGACAATGAGCTCAGCTCCCAGTGCTATTCCGATGAACATTCTGTTTCTGCATCTGACTCCTCTCAGGGGGAGACCAACTTGTTTACCGTGTTGGACGCACCTGCTATGATAACGGATCCTTCTGTGCAAGTCACTGTGAACAACTCGACCTTCACTGCTAAGATCGACACGGGGGCGGTGACCAACGTAATGTCAACATCCCTTTTCAACCAGATAAGAACTAATGAGCAGATATTTTCCCAGAGCTCAACATTGCATGCCTACGGTGGGGAGATTCTTACCCCTGTGGGCAAGGCCACGCTACGCTGTAAGATACTAGACACCTCTCGGCCCCTCACCTTCTATCTCCTCAATCGAAAATGCATTCCCCTGCTGGGGATCCAGGCATGCCAGGAAATGGGACTGGTGTACTTCCACCGGGACATCCACCAGGTGCAGTCTCTTATGGACCCGCTGGCCGATTATCCCGACCGCTTTGATGATAAGCTAGGCAAACTACCCTGCAGCTACAAGATTGTAGTGGACCCTAAGATCGTTCCTGTGGTCCATGCTCCTCACCGTGTCTCCTTCGCCATGAGGGACAGAGTGGAGGCGACCCTACACAGTATGGTACAAATGGGCGTCCTAAAGGCGGTCGTCGAGCCCACCAGCTGGGTCTCTTCCATGGTTGTTGCTGCTAAAAAGGACGAGCGAGATACGCATCTGCATCAACCCCAAAGACCTCAACCTGGCCATTCGACGCCCTCACTACCCTATGAGAACGGTGGATGACGTCGCTGCACAGGTTGGTCCAGCAACGTTTTTTTCTGTCCTCGATGCCAAAAGCTCCTTCTGGCAGATACCACTGGACGAGCGGTCGTCCATTTTGACATCTTTCGCCACCCCCTACGGAAGGTTTCGGTTCCTCCGAATGCCATTCGGGATCAACTCTGCCAGCGAGGTATTTCAGCGGACAATGGAGCAGTTGTTTTTAGGTCTACCTTGCGCCATAATTGTTGACGACATCCTCGTTTACGGTAAGGACGTTGCCGAACACGATGTCAACCTCCGCCAGGTCCTGGACCGCGCCCGGCAAATCAACTTGAAACTGAACCCCAAGAAGTGCCGATTCCAGGTCTCGGAGGACAGCTATGTTGGACATGTATTCACCGCTGAGGGATTAAAGCCAGACCCGCAGAAAACGGCTGCCATCTCAGGGATGCCCCCTCCTACCAATGTGGTAGGCCTGCAACGCTTCCTCGGCTTGGTAAACTACCTGGGGAAGTTCATCCCCGACCTCAGCGAGCTCTGCGCTCCCCTGAGGGATTTGATCAAAAAGGACACGTCCTGGCTTTGGTTACCCAACCATCAGAAGGCATTTGACATTCTTAAGTCTAAGCTGATCAGCACCCCCACGCTCAAGTTCTTTGACCTGCAGCGTCCCATTGTCCTCACCTGCGACGCCTCTCAGTTCGGACTCGGTGCCGCCTGTCTCCAGGTCCATGACGGCCTGCAGCTGCCTGTCTCCTTCGCGTCCCGCACCATGACCGCCACCGAACAGCACTACGCGCAGATTGAGAAGGAGCTACTGGCCGTGGTGTTTGCCTGCTCCAAATTCCGGGACTACATCGTGGGCAACACTTTCACTGTTGAAACGGACCATCAGCCACTTGTCACCATCCTCAACAAGTCGATCCATGTGGCCTCATCACGCCTGCAGCGCATGATGCTGCAGCTCCAGCGCTTCACGTTCACGGTGGTTTATCGTAAGGGCAAGGACATGTTCGTGGCCGACACGTTGTCTCGCGCCCCGCTGACGTCCACCGCTCGCCACCAATATGAAATGTCTGAGTTATTGGTGCTACGATTGAACATTGTCCCCTCACAGCAGATGAAGTCTCTGGTTGAACACACTACCAATGACCCTGCCCTGCAACAGCTGTCTGCCGTCATCCGGCAGGGCTGGCCTGACCGTCGTTCGGCACTGCCGGCGGGTGCCGTGCCCTACTTCCTGATTCGGGACGAGCTCGTACTACACGACGGCGTGGTGGTGAAGGGTCACAAAGTGGTCGTGCCCGCGGCGCTGCACGACCACTATTTTCAAGTCGCACACCGCGGTCATCCTGGGGCCGAAGCCACCGTGTCTCTCGCCAGGAGCCAGTTCTATTGGCCGGATATGGCCAAATACATCCGGGAGAGGGTCTCCTCGTGTTCCACCTGCAACAGCCTCGCCCCCCATCAGCAGCGTCAGCCGCTTCTACAGCAGCCCGCGCCCGAACTGCCCTGGATGGCGCTTGCCGCTGACATTTTCGAGTGGCGGGGCAAACATTTCCTGGTTCTCGTTGACTCCTACTCCAGCTGGTTTGTGGTCGACCGGCTGCATTCCATGACCTCTTCGGCCGTCATCGATAGGTTGTACCCTCATTTTGGCACTTTTGGCCCCCCGGCAAGCCTGCAGTCGGACAATGGCAGCCAGTTCACGAGCTCCGAGTTTAAAGCGTTCGCTTCCAGATGGAACTTCCGCCATTTCACCAGCAGCCCGGAGTACCCGCAAAGCAACGGTCTGGCCGAGCGCGCAGTCCGCAGTGCTAAGCACTTGTTGGAACAGTGTGGTGGCATTAACTCCGACTTCCATCTGGCCCTCCTCAACCTTCGGAACATTTCCCGCGACTCTGCCATGGGTTCTCCTGCTCAGCGGCTCCTGTCTCGCGCTACCAGACTCCCGCTCCCTGTGGCCCAGCGCTCCCTCATACCCTCCATCCTCCCACCTGCGGCCGTTCAGAAACGCATTGCCTTCAGGCACGACGTCCAACAGCGTTCCCATGACAGGTCCTGCCACCCGCTGCCGCGCCTCTTCCCCGGTCAAGTTGTCCGTATGCAGACCGCTCCCGGTCACTCTAAGCTCGCTACCGTCGTCGGCTCTGCGGGGTCGCCCAGGTCCTATCTCGTCGACCACGCTGGAGCCATTTACCGACGGTCCCGCCAGCACCTTCGGCTCGTCAACGAGCCGCGTCCTCCTGCCGCGGATCCCTTTGATCCCCCACTGCCTGTTTCGCGTCAGGGCGTTGCTCTGCCTGTCCTTCCTGACATGCAACGTTCTGCTCCTCCTCAGCCCCTTCCGTTCCACCCCACTCCGACTAGTCCTCGCTCGCCTGCCCGCGCTCTTCCCGGTCCCGATCTCGCATCCCCTCCGGGTTCGGTGCCGCGGTCTCCTCCGTCTCCTCCCGTTTCCCCCTTTCAGGTTCGTCTGTCCCCGCCGGTGCCTCTTCCTCCTGCAGGAAGGGTGGATGGCGAGACGCGAACCCGGGCGGGACGTCTTGTCAAACCGCCTGACCGCTATGGCGATTTTGTTTAACTATCCTAGCGCATGAGCCGTGGTCGCCATGTCACCATTGTATTTGCCTGTCGTTTCGAAGAGGAAAGATGTAGATGAGATATGCATGTGCCTTTAACATAGTGACCTCATACCTACTAACCACTCCCCATATCACAAGTATATCTACAACCTCCCCACCCACAGATCGCTCTCTAGTTCCTGTGACAGACCACGTACAGCTAGTGCAATGTGTAATGCTCCAGTATGAATAAAGATAGTAAAGTAACGATGCCTCGTTATACACTCTTTACAACCAGCAGCCCTGAATACCCGCAGAGCAACGGCCTTGCAGAGCGCGCCGTCCGCAGTGCCAAGGAGCTGCTGGAACATTGCAGACTATCGCATTCGGATTTTTATCTGGCTCTACTGAATCTCCGAAATATTTGTCGCGACCATGCCATGGGCTCGCCCGCTCAACGGCTCATGTCCCGCACCACACGCCCTCCCATCCCTGTCTCCCAGCTATCCCTACAGCCCGCTGTCCGCAGCCCTGCTGCTGTCCAGGAGCGCATTACCAAGAAACAGGTCGTCCAGAAGCGCTCCCACGACAAATCATGCCGTCCCCTTCAGCCCCTCTTCAAGGGTCAGGTCGTCCGGATGCAGTCCATCTCCGGACACCACCGACTGGCTGTTGTCATCGACTGTGCAGACTCTCCGCACTCTTACCTAGTTGACTACGAGGGCACCATCTACCGCCGGTCCCGCCAGCATTTGCTGCCAGTCAACGAGCCAGCTCCGCCTCCCGCAGTCCCTTTTGCTCCCGCGGTTGCCACCTCGTTGCCTACCGCTCCTCCCATGCCCAGGACACTGCCCTCGCGACCCTTGGTGCCCCGTTCTCCCGCTGCTCCTCCTGCCCCCCCCCCCCCATCAAATCTCTCCCGCTCGCTTGCCGTTGCGGTGCCCGTTTCTCCTCCCCGGTCTCCTCGTCCTCCCTCTCCTGCTCATTCTCCTCTCGGATCCCCTATCGCCCCTCCTGCTACTGTACCTGCTCTTCCTTCGGAGGGGGGGAAGGCGGGCTGCGTAGCAGCTCCGGGCGTCTGGTCAAGCCGCCTGAACGTTACGCGGAGTTTGCTTGAATGTTTCAAGTTTTTTCCTGACGATGTACGCGCGGATTTGTGTCTAGCGTATGAGTCGTGGTCTCACTGTCATCATTGTAATGTTTCCCTTTTCAAGGGGAAGGATGTAGAGCCGTGCATGTTCCTTTAACATAATGACATCACCACTACTAACCACTCCCCATTAACTTCAGTATAATTGTAACCTCCCCACTCCTAGCTCGCTCTCTAGCTCCGGTAACGGACCACGAACAGCTAGGGCAATATGTGTGTATACGACTACAATGTATGCAATAAACTAAGAGTGAAGACACTACGTGTTTGACAAGTCATTACAGTTAAGAGGGGGTTGGAGGGGTTTCGAGGGCGTTGGAGCGGTATAGAGGGGTCTAGATGGGGTTAACGTGGTGTAGAGGGGATTAGAGTGGGCTAGAGTGGTTTAGAGGTTTAAAGGGGCTTTGACGTGTTTTGAATTGTTCAGGGGGGCTTAGAGGGGCTTAGAATAGTTTAGAGGGGTGTAGATGGGTTTCGTAATATTTAGAGGGATTTAGACGGGTTTCGAAGGGTTTCGAGGAGTTTAGAGGTGATTGGAGAGTGTTACAATGGTTTAGAGGGGGCTTGGAATGGTTTAGAGGGGTTTAGACTTTTAGAGGGCTTTAGAGAGTTTTGGTGGGGTGTAGAGGTGTTTAGAGATGTTTAGTGAGTTAGAGGGTATTAGAGGGTAGAGGGTTTTCGAGTGTTGCAAAGGGTTTGAGGGCTTTAGTGTGCTTTACATGTGTTTAGAGAGGTTTACATGGGTTTAGAGCGGTTCAGATGGGTCTAGAGGGCTTAAGAGGGGTTTAGAAGTGGTTAGAGGGGGATAGAGGGGTCTGAAGGAGTTTAGATGGGTTTAGATGGGTTTAGTTGGGTTTAGCGGGGTTTAGAGGGGGGTTGATGTGTTTGGAGTGGTTTAGAGGGGTTTAGAGGCGGTTGGAGGGCGGTTAGAAAATTTTTAAGCGGTTTAAAAGGGCAGGCGTGTTTTGAGGGGTTCAGATGGGCTTAGAGGGGCTTAGAAGGGTTTAAAGGGGTTTGGAGGGGTTTTGCGGGGTTTCCAATGATTAAGAGTGGTTTAAAGGTGTTCCGGATGGTTTCGAGGGGTTTAACGTGGATTACAGTATTAGAACGATTTAGAGCTTTTTCGATAGGTTTAGAGGGGTTTTCAGGGGTTCAGAGGGCTTTAGATTTACAGAGGGCTTTCGCGGGGTTTAGAGGGGTTTAGAGTGATTTTGATTGGTGTTGGATGATTTTAGATGGGTTTTGAGGGGGGTTTAGAGGGATTTCGATGAGTTTAAAGTGGGTTTGAGGGGTTTAGATGGGTTTTGATGGGTTTAGTGGTGTTTGGAGGTTTAGAGGGCTAGATGAGCTAAGAGGGACAGAGGGGTTAGAGTGATTCAGAGGGGCTTAGAGGGTTTTAGAGGGTCTTAGAGGGATTCGACGGGTTTAGAAGGGTTTATAGGGGTTTAGAGGGGCTTAGACGTTTTGGAGGGGTTTATATAGAGTTAGATGGATTTCGATGGGTTACGCGAGATTTAGAGCGGTTTAGAGGTGTTGAGAGTGCGCTGGATGGGTTAGAGGGAATTAGAGGTGTGCATAGGAATTTAGAGGGGTTTAGAGGGCTTTAGACGTGTTTATAGTGCTTTAGAGGGGTTTAGAGGGGTTTAGAGGGATTTAGAGTGGGTTGGAGGGGTGTAGAGGTGTTTAGAGGGGGTATAGTGGGCTTAGAGGGGTTTAGACGGGTTTTAAGGCGTTTAGAGGGGTTTAGAGGTAATTAGAGATGTTTAGAGTGGTTTAGAGGGGTTTAGTGGTTTAGAAGTGGGCAGAGGGTGTAAGAGGAAGTTAGAGGGGTTTAGATAGATTCAAAGGGCTTCAGACGGGTTCAGCGGGGTGTACATTGTGTTGGAGGGGTTTAGATGGGGCTAGAGGGCGTTAGAGTGGTTTGGAAGGGCTTAGAGTGCGTTAGAGGGAGTTTGAGGGATTTCCAGGTGTTTAGAGGTGTTGAAAGGGATTTATTGTTTTGGAGGGGTTTAGAGGGGTTTGGATGCGTTCAGAGGGATTTAGTGGGCTTAGAGGGCTTTAGATCTATCTTTTTATTTTATTTTTGTCTAGTTAAATGTAGTTGTTTGTGTTTTTTATATAGTTTTTAACTGTGTATATGGGGGGGCGGGCGGGGGAAACTTTAAAAAATCTCTTCCCTGTATGGAGGACCCGACCTTTCTCTGTCGGGTCTCCGTTGTCGTAGGGGCCTAGCACCGTGGAGCCATCGTGGAGCTGGCCGAGTTCGGAGCGTGGAGAGCTGCGGTGACGCGCGGCTGTGACCCGACCCCGGAGATACGGAGGCTCCAGCCGCAGGTCTGGTGGACGGAGATATCGGGACCTCGCGGGTCCCTGGTGGGAGACCGCTTTTCGGGGCTTCCGCATCGGCAACTTCTCCCGCCCGAGTTGCGGGGTTGAAGATGACCTGGAGCGGGGTCTTGCATCGCCCGGCGCAGCGTTGGTGGCCGCGGGACTTGCTGGCGCTACCGGGGGCTCCAACATCAAGACCCGGAGCACGGCCTTGCATCGCCCGGTGCAGCTTTAATGGCCGCGGGACTTATTTTCCATCGCCCGACGGGGGCTCTGACTCTGACATCGGGAGGAGAATGGGGTGTGCAGGGGAGAGATAAGACTTTGCCTTCCATCACAGCGAGGAGGAGATTCGCAGTGATGGATGTTTGTGTAAATTGTGTTGTGTCTTGGTTCTTTTTACTTGTTTGTATGGCTGCAGAGACCAAATTTCGTTTGAACCTCATTTGAGGTTTGATGTTCAAATGACAATAAATGGTATTGTATTGTATTGTATTGTATTGTAGATGTGTTTAGGTGCTTTAGATGGTATTTAAAGCGGTTTGGAGTGGTTAGAGGGTTGTTGAGTGGTTTCGAGGGATTTAGAGGGGTTTAGATATATATATATATATATATTTATTTAGATATACATTTCAAGATCCTCTATGTCTACAAAGCCCTCAATGGGCTTTCCCCCACCTACATTAAAAGTTTTCTCGCCCACCACTCCACCTCCAGGTCCCTCAGATCGGCAGACTTGGGGTTGCTGAATATCCCGCGGTCTAGTCATAAGCTCAGGGGCGACCGCGCCTTTGCGTTTGTAGCTCCTAGACTGTGGAACAGCATCTCCCTTCCCATCAGAACTGCCCCCTCCATCGACTCCTTTAAGTCAAGACTAAAAACGTATCTATACACCCTAGCCTTTCTTGACTTCCTCTGAGCGAGGGCTATATGTATATATGTAGGTAATTTGTTTGTTTATAATATTCTTATAACAAATGTAAAGCACTTTGGCCAACGAGAGTTGTTTTTTAAATGTGCTATATCAATAAATGTGACGAATGTGTGACTTAGATGGGTTTCGTTTTTTTGGTGGGGTGGTTTGATGTGTTTAGAGTGTGTTAGTGGGGTTTAAAGGGGTTTAGAGGGGTTTTGATGGGTTTAGAGAGGTTTGGAGATTTAGCGGGCTAGATGAGCTTCGAGGGACAGAGGGGTTAGAGGGATTTAGAGGGGCTTAGAGGGTTTAGAGGGGTTTCGAGGGGATTGGAAGGTTTCGAGGGGTTTAGAGAGAGTTAGAGTGATTTCGATGGGTTTAACGGGTTTAGAGCTGTTTAGAGGGATTTAGACTGCTTTGGAGGGGCTTAGAGGTGTTCAGAGGAATTTAGATGAGTAGCGGGCTTTAGTTATTTTTAGCGCTTTAGAGTGGTTTAGAGAGGTTTAGGGGGATTTAGAGTGGTTTGGAGGGGTAGAGGGGTTTAGAGGGGTTTAGAGGTGTTTATAGTGGTTTAACCGTATAACCATATAACGATATAACAATTACCATATAATATAACCATATAACCATAACAGCACGGAAACAGGCCATCTCGGCCCTTCTAGTTCGTTCCGAACACTTATTCTCCCCTAGTCCCATCTACCTGCACTCAGACGATAACCCTCCATTCCTTTCCCGTCCATATCCCTATCCAATTTATTTTTAAATGATAAAATCGAACCTGCCTCCATCACTTCCACTGGAGGCTCACTCCACACAGATACCACTCTCAAAGTAAAGTTGTTCCCCGTCATGTTACCCCTAATCTTCTGTCCCTTAATTCTCAAATCATGTCCTCTTGTTTGGATCTTCTCTACTCTCAATGGAAAAAGCTTATCCAATTTAATTCTGTTTATCCCTCTCATCCTTTTAAAGGCCTCTATCAAGTCCCCCTTAACCTTCTGCGCTCCAATGAATAAACTAACTTGTTCAACCTTTCTCTGTACCTTAGTTTCTGCAACCCAGGCAAAATTCTGTACAAGTTTAACATTACATCCCAACTTCTATACTCAATGATCTGATTTATAAAGGCCAGCACATCAAAAGCTTTCTTTACCACCCAATCTACATGAGTTTCCACCTTCAGGGAACTATGCACAGTTATTCCTAGATCCCTCTGTTCAACTGCATTCCTCAATTCGCTACCATTTACCATGTACGTCCTATTTTGATTTGTCCTGCCAAGATGTCGCACCTCACACTTATCAGCATTAAACTCCATCTGCCATCTTTCAGCCCACTCTTCCAAATGGCCTAAATCTCTCTGCTGACTTTGAAAATCTACTTCATTTTCCACAACACCACCTTTCTTAGTATCATCTGCATACTTACTAATCCAATTTACCAAACCATCAACCAGATCATTGGTGTATATGACAAACAACAGTGGACCCAACACAGATCCATGAGGTACCCCACTAGTCACCGGCGTCCAACCTAACAAACAGCCATCCACCATTACCCTCTGGCATCTCCCATTCAGCCACTGTTGAATCCATCTTGCTATTCCACCATTAATACCCAACAATTGAACCTTCTTAACCAACCTTCCATGTGGAACCTTGTCAAAGGCCATACTGAAGTCCATATAGACAACATCCACCGCTTTACCCTCATCAATTTCCCTAGTAGCCTCTTCAAAAATTCAAGAAGAGTAGTCAAACATGACCTTCCAGGCACAAATCCATGTTGACTGTTTCTAATCAGACCCTGTTTATCCAGATGCTTATATATATTATCTCTAATTATCCTTTCCATTAATTTGCCCCCACTGATGTCAAACTAACAGGTCTATAATTGTCTGGTTAACTCTTAGAACCCTTTTTAAACAATGGAACAACATGCGCAGTACGCCAATCCTCTGGCACCATTCTCGTTTCTAATGGCATTTGAAATATTTATGTCATAGCCCCTGCTATTTCTACACTAACTTCCCCCAATATCCTAGGGAATATCCTGTCAGGACCTGGAGACTTATCCACTTTTATATCTTTCATAAGTGTCTGTACTTCCGCTTATTTGAATCTAATAGTTTCCATAGCTACTCTACTTGTTTCCCTTACCTCACATAATTCAATATCATTCTCCTTGGTGAATACCGAAGAAAATAAATTGTTCAATATCTCCCCCATCTCTTTTGGCTTTTCAGATAGCTGTCCACTCTGACTCTCTAAAGATTTATGTTTAGGGTGTTTTAGAAGGATAGAGAGCTTTAGAATGGTTTTGAGGGGGTTTAGAGGGGGGTTGAGGGGGTTCGGGTGCTTTAGAAGGGTTTAGAGGGGGTTAGATAGATACATAGATACATAGAAAATAGGTGCAGTAGGCCATTCGTCCCTTCGTGCCTGCACCGCCATTCAATATGATCATGGCTGATCATCCAACTCAGTATCCCGCACCTGCCTTTTCTCCATACCCCCTGATCCCTTTAGACACAAGGGCCACATCTAACTCCCTCTTAATTATTGCCAATGAACTGGCCTCAACTACCCTCTGTGGCAGAGAGTTCCAGAGATTCACCACACTCTGTGTGAAAACGTTTTTTCTCATCTCCGTCTTAAAGGATTTTCCCCTTATCCTTAATCTGTGACCCCTTGTCCTGGACTTCCCCAACATCGGGAACAATCTTCCTGCATCTAGCCTGTCCAACCCCATAAGAATTTTGTAAGTTTCTATAAGATCCCCTCTCAATCTCCTAAATTCTAGCGAGTATAAGCCAAGTCTATCCAGTCTTTCTTCATATGAAAGTCCTGACATCCCAGGAATCAGTCTGGTGAACCTTCTCTGCACTCCCCCTATGGCTATAATGTCCTTGCTCAGATTTGGAGACTAAAACTGTACGCAATACTCCAGATGTGGTCTCACCAAGACCCTGTACAACTGCAGTAGAACCTCCCTGCTCCTATACTCAAATCGTTTTGCTATGAAAGCTAACATACCATTCGCTTTCTACACTGCCTGCTGCACCTGCATGCCTACTTCCAATGACTGGTGTACCATGACACCCAGGTCTCGCTGCATCTCCCCTTTTCCTAATAGGCTACCATTTAGATAATGGTCTGCTTTCCTGTTTTTGCCACCAAAGTGGATAACCTCACATTTATCCACATTATACGGCATCTGCCAAATATTTGCCCACTCACCCAGCCTATCCAAGTCACCTTGCAGTCTCCTAGCATCCTCCTCACAGTTAACACTGCCCCCCAGCTTAGTGTCATCCGCAAACTTGGAGATGTTGTCTTCAATTGTCTCATCCAGGTCATTAATATAAATTGTAAATAGCTGGGGTCCCAGCACTTGCGGTAACGCACTAGTCACTGCCTGCCATTATGAAAAGGACCCGTTTACTCCTACTGTTTGCTTCCTGTTTGCCAGCCAGTTCTCTATCCACATCAATACTGACCCCCCAATACCGTGTGATTTAAGTTTGTATACTAATCTCTTATGTGGGACCTTGTCGAATGCCTTCTGAAAGTCCAGATACAACACATCCACTGGTTGTCCCCTATCCACTCTACTAGTAACATCCTCGAAAAATTCTATAAGATTCGTCAGACATGATTTACCTTTCGTAAATCCATGCTGACTTTGTCCAATGATTTCATCACTTTCCAAATGTGCTGCTATCCCATCTTTACTAACTGAATCTAGCAGTTTCCCCACTACCGATGTTATACTAACTGGTCTGTAATTCCCCGTTTTCTCTCTCCCTCCCTTCTTAAAAAGTGGGGTTACGTTTGCTACCCTCCAATCCTCAGGAACTACTCCAGAATCTAAAGAGTTTTGAAAAATTATCACTAATGCATCCACTATTTCTGGAGCTACTTCCTTAAGTACTCTGGGATGTAGCATATCTGGCCCTGGTGATTTATCGGCCTTTAATCCATTCAATTTACCCAACACCAGTTCCCGACTAACCTGGATTTCACTCAGTTCCTCCATCTAATTTGACCCGCGGTCCCCTGCTATTTCCGGCAGATTATTTATGTCTTCCTTAGTGAAGACGGAACCAAAGTAGTTATTCAATTGGTCCGCCATATCCTTGTTCCCCATGATCAATTCACCTGTTTCTGACTGCAAGGGACCTACATTTGTTTTAACTAATCTCTTTCTCTTCACATATCTATAAAAATTTTGCAGTCAGTTTTTATGTTCCCTGCCAGTTTTCTTTCATAATCTATTCTCCCTTTCCTAATTAAGCCCTTTGTCCTCCTCTGCTAGCCTCTGAATTTCTCCCAGTCCTCTGGTATGTTGCTTTTTCTGGCTAATTTGTACGCATCATCTTTTGCTTTGATACTATCCCTCCATGAGGCGGTTAGATGGATTTAAAGACGTTTAAAGGGGATTAGAGGGCATGAATGTGGTTTAAATGTGTTCAGAGGACTTTAGAGAGGTTTAGAGCGTTTAAGGGGGTTTGGAGGGGTTTAGTGAGCGTTGGATGGATTTATAGGGGGCTAGATGGGGTTAGAGTTACTTTGAGGGGTTTTCACAGGGGTTTACAGTGGTTTAGAGAGTTTTAAAGAGGCTTAGACGTGTTTAGAATGGTTCAGAGGGGCTTAGAGGCGTTTAGAATGTTTTAGAGGGGTTTAGATGGGTTTCGAATGATTTAGAGGGATTTCGAGGATTCGAAGGATTTCGAGGAGTTTAGAGGGGATTGGATGTGTTACAATGGTTTAGAAGCGTTTATAATGGTTTAGAGGGTTTTAGACTGGTTTAGAGGGCTTTAGAGATGTTTGGAGGAGTGTGGTGTTTAGAGGTGTTTAGTAAGTTAGAGGGTATTAGAGGGGTTTCGATGGTTTTCGAGTGTTTTAAAGGGGTTAAGGGGCTTTAGAGTGGTTTACATGTGTTTGGAGGGCTTTATATGGGTTTATAGTGCTTTAGAGGGGTTTAGAGGGGTTTAGAGGGATTTAGAGTGGTTTGGAGGGGTGTAGAGGGGTTTAGAGGGACTATAGAGGGCTTAGACGGGTTTAAGGGGATTAAAGGCATTTAGAGGGGTTTCGAGGGGTTTAGAGGGGTTTAGTGGGGCTCAGAGGGGCTTAGAGATTTAGGAGGCGTTTAGAGAGAGTTAGAGGGATTTCGATGGGTTTCAAGAGGTTTAGAGCGGTTTAGAGATGTTAGAGGGATTTAGAAATTATGATAGTGCTTTAGAGGTGTTTAGAGGGATTTAGAGGGGTCTGGAGTGGTTTAGAGGGGTTTAGAGGGGTTAGGAGAGGTTGAGAAGTTGATAGAGGGGTGAGAGGGCTTAAGGGGGGATTAGAAGTGCGTAGAGGGGTTTCGAGGGGGTTAGAGTGGTTTAGACAGGTTTAGAGGGGTTTAGCGGGGTGTAGATGGCTTTGGGGGGGTTTAGAGGTGGCTAGAAGGGGTTAGTGGTTTGGAGAGGCTTAGAGTGGGTTAGAGGGAGTTAGAGGGATTTCCAGGTGTTTAGATGTGTTTATTGGGATTCAGTATTTTGGAGAGGTTTAGAGCGGGTTAGAGGTGTTTAGAGGGATTTAGTGTGGGCTTAGAGGGCTTTAGATGTGTTCAGGTGGCTTTAGACGGGGTTTAGAGGGGGTATGGATGGGTGTAGATTGATTAGAGAGGTATAGTGGGGATAGAGGGATGCAGAGAGGTTTTCGTGGGATTTAGAGGCGTTTAGCGGGGTTTCGATGGGTTTGGAGTGGTATAGAGGGTTTTAGAAGGGTTTAGAGTGGTTCAGAGGGGTTTTGAATGGATAGAGGGGTTTAGACGTGTTTGAAGGGATTTACGGGGTTTTAGTGGTTTAGAGAGGTTTAGAGTGGTTTCGAGGGGTTCTGAGTGGCTTAGATGTGTAGAGGGGTTAGAGAGGTTTACTGAGTTTTAGAGGGATTTGGAGAGGTTTAGAGGGATTTGGAGGTGTTTAGAGGGTTTAGAAGAGTGTAAATAGGGTTAGAGGGCTTTAGAGCGGTTTAAATGTGTTTAGCGGGCTTTAGAGCGGTTAAGAGGGCTTTAGAGGGGTTAGGAGGTTGTTTCGTAGTGGGTAGAGGGTGTTACAGTTGGTTGGAGAGGTTTAGACAGGCTTAGAAGGGTTTAGAGCGGTTTAGAGGGTGTTGGAGGGGTTTAGAAGGGATATAAGAGGTTAGAGTGGTTTAGAGGGGTTTATACGTGGTTAGAGGGGTTTCAAGGGACTTAGAGAGCTTTAAAGGGGCTTAGACCTGTTTACAGGGTTTCAGAGGTGTTTGGGGGGACTTAGAATTGTTTAGAGGTGTTTAGAGGACTTTCGGATGATTTAGATGGGTTTCGAAGGTGTTGACATTGGTTTAGAGGGGTTCAGAGGGCTTTATAATTGCTTAGAGGGCTTTAGATGGGTTTAGATTGGTTTAGAGTGCTTTAGATTAGTTTCGAGGGGTATAGAGGTGTTTAGAGAGGTATAGTGATGTTAGAGGGTTTTAGATGGGGTTCGAGGGGTTTAGAGGGGTTTCGATGGGTTTAGAGTGGGTTAGAGGTGTTTAGCTGGTGTTTAGAGGGGTTTTAATGGGTTTCGAGGGGTTTGGAGATTTAGAGGACTAGATGGGCATAGAGGAACTTAGAAGGGTTAGAGGGATTTAGAGGTGCTTAGAGGGTTTAGTGGGGTTTAGGGGGGTTTAGACTGCTTTGGAGGAGTTTAGAGGTCTTCAGAGGAATTTTACTTCGGAGTCACGTGAGTCATTCCGTGAAGAAGCCCCGCCAGGGCGCATGCGCGTCATTACATCAGACGCATGGCGCAACGACGGACTGGCAGGGCGCAACTCCATCAGCTGTAAGTTAAAAACCCGCAGGTAAGTTTTTAAAAACTCACTGTGGTCGTCTTTTGCGGTCTGTAAGTTTGGTTTACAGGAGCTAGCAGGACTATGGAGAAGCCGGTGAAAGGAAGGCTGAGGCGCGCCGCCGGGAAAACAGCTGGAGAAGACCGCGGGAGTGCGGACAGCGGGCCGGCCCCCATTTCACCTTCTGAGCCGCTGGCAGTCTGGCGAGTGGCACCTATTCAGGTGCCGATTGACAGCAGCATGGCTACTCCTGTGGGAAGAAAAGCCACCAAAGAATCAGTAAGGCCCGTGGACTCTGATGAGTCGGGCCTGGAGGATTCTCCTCCCACTATCAGCGACGTCTGTGGACGTCTAGCAAAGATGGAGCACCTGATGGAGAGGATACTCCATCATGACATGTTCCTGGAGGAACTTTATATCCGTGGGTCAACCTATGGGCCCGTGGCAGCAGCCTCTACTGGAGGGCTGTATAGGGAAGATCTGCTCCGTGAAGAGGAGCCTTATATCCGCGGGTCTTCTTGGGGGCCCATGGCAGCAGCACCTTTAGAAGGGCTGCATAATGTCTCCCTCATGGAGGAGGTGAGCTTACCGGGGCAGTTTTGTTCTGACCCTGAGGTTGGAGGTATTGCGGAGCAGCATACCCCAAGGCATGAGAGCCAAGAGCCAGGGGTGCCGGACATGCCATCTAAATTCGCCATACCAACAGGAACTGGTGAGCCGTTGGACGAAGACCTGGCCAGAACCATGAATTATATGCCTTCCCATCAGTTACAGGATTTAACGATGGAAGAAACAACGAACAAATATGAGACACCTACCAACTGTGCCCCAATAAAAGTGCCTACTGTTAACTATGCCATTTGGGGGCACATGGGTGCAAGCATCAGAGCCCAGGAGTTAAGGATCCAAAAGATCTTAAAGCTGCTTGGGTCAGGCATTACTGCATTTGCAAGATCAGTCGATGGGGCGGCCCTGTCTGATATTCAGCAGGATACTTTGGCACTTATGTGCAATGCACTTTTCGAATTAAATTGTCTTCGGAAAAGTGCAATAAGACCATCTCTCAACCCAAAGTTTGCAGCTTTGTGTAAAACAACCAATGTGCAGCCGCCGAACCTGTTGTTCGGTGAGGATCTGTCAAAACAGGTCAGAGAACTGGATGACGAGGCGAAGACGGTCGGTCTCATTAAAGCACAATCGACCGGTAAAATACCGTTTCGCCGATTGCACCCCTATAGACGGTTCACTGAGGCTGCTTCGGGTCAAGGACAAAGCCGGGCTCTGCCATCTGTGCGCAATTGGCGTACTCCAACACTTATTCCCCCCAGAGCTCGGAGGCAAAGGTATCCACCAGCGATTATGGAGGTAGGTGGATCTGGTTCGGTTTAGGACATGTCATATATGGAGCAGCCACAAGTTGGTGGTAGATTGCAGTTGTTCTTCATTGAATGGTGCTGCATAACATCGGATTCGTTTATACTGGAGATCTTCAGGTGTTCCGAATTGAGTTCATTTTTAAATTGCGTCCACCCACACAACATACACCGAGTCGGACATTGGTGTTTTCATAATCAGAATCTTTACAGGTAAACGCTGAAATTAAAACCTTACTTAAAAAAGGGGTAATTGAGAAGTCGGTTCATCAATCTCATCAATTTGTGTCTAATATTTTTCATAGACAAAAGAAGGATGGTGGGTGTCGAATCATTCTTGATCTAACTCGACTTAATTCCTATGTCCAGTATAAACATTTCAAAATGGAAACTTTTGTTACTGCTAAACAATTGGTTTCCAAAGGATGTTATATGGCAAGTATAGATCTGAAAGATGCGTATTATTCAGTGCCGATTCATTACGATCACCGGAGATATTTGAAATTTAGCTGGATGAGACAATTTTGGCAGTTTAAAGCATTGCCTAATGGGTTAACCTCAGCTCCTAGACTAATTACACAGTTGTTGAAACCGGTGTTGGGTTTACTCTGGGCTCAGAGTCATATTGTGATGGCCTATTTAGATGATGTTCTAATCATAGGCAAGACTCAGGAATCAGCTGAATTGTCTGTGTCAGTCACTGAACATATGTTTCAGAAGTTGGGGTTTCTCATCCCTCCAGCTAAATCAAAATTGATACCATCTATAATCATTGATTATTTGGGGTTCACCATTGATTCAACTCACATGTTAGTGTCTCTGCCTAGAAGCAAGAGATTAGAATTAATGGAAGCTTGTACCAATCTTGTTGACGAGCAGCAGTCCTCCATTCGACGAGTGGCTAGTGTAATTGGCAAATTAGTGCCTGCTTTCCCTGGAGTACAATTTGGGCCTTTACATTATCAAAATTTGCAACGTGCTAATGAACAGGCACTCAAAACAGATGCAGGTCATTTCGATAGACTCATGCGGTTGCCAGTTGAAGCCATTACTGAGTTACAGTGGTGGATAACGAATGTTTCACGTTGCTCTATTAAAATTCTGGCTAATCAACCTTCAGTTGTTTTAAAAACTGATGTGAGTGCCTTCGGATGGGGAGCCACTGATACCAATTCTAGCTGCGGCGGCAGATGGAATGTGCATGAGGCACTAAAACCCTCTAATCCCCTATACCCCTCTACCCATGTAAACCTCTCTAAAAACCTCTAACCTCCTCTAAACCCCCTCTAAATCACTCTAAACCTCTCGAGATTCCTGTAAACACAGGTAAAAACCTACAAACCCCTCTAAGTCCCTCTAAAACCACCTAAAAAAACCTAAACGCCTCTAGACCCATTAACAAAAACTCTAAACCCCTCTAAACCCATGTTAATCCCTCTAAACCCATGTAGATCCCTCTAAACCTCTCGAAAACCCTATAACCCTCTCCCATCTAAACCCACTCCAAACCCCGCCTGCTCTAAACCTCTCCAGACCGCTCCAAACCTCTCCGAACCACTCCAAACCCTTCCAAACCCCACTAAACCGCTCTAAACCCCATAGAAAGCACTCTAACCCCCCTAGAAACCCCTGTAAAGCTCATGTAAAGCCCTCTAAACCACTGTGAACCACTCTAAACGCCTCTGAACCCCCTATAAATCCCGCTAACCCCCTCTAACCTCCTGTAAACCCCTCTAAACCCATGTAAACCCCCCTGTAAACACCACGTAAACCCTTTAAGCCCCTGTAAGCCCCATGTAAACCACCCTAAACCCATCTAAACCCATGTAAACCTCTCCAAAACCCTCTACACCCCTGTAAACCCTCTAAACATCTCTACACCTTTAAACACCTGTAAAGCCCTGTAAACCGCTCTAAACCCCGCTGAACCGATCTAAAACCCACCAAACACATCTAAACTCCTGTAAATCCTTCTAAATCCCTGTAAACCCCTGTACACCCCTGTAAACCCCTCTAAACCCTCTAATCCCCTCTAAAACCCTGTAAACCCCCCTGTAAACCCCTCCAAACTCCTGTAACCCCCCACTAAATCCCTCTAATCCCCTCCAAACCCCTCCAAACCGATCTAAACCCCTCCAAACCCATCTAAACCCCTGCCAACCCCTTGTAACCCCCATAAACCGATGTAAACCCCATGTAATCCACCTAAACCCCTGTAAACCCCTCTAATCCCCTGAAAACCTCTCTAAAACCCTCTAAACCCCTCCCCTGTAATCCCGTCTAAACTATCTAAACTCTCTAAACTCCTACAAACACCTGTAAACCCCTCTAAACCTATCTAAGCCCCTCTAAACCCCGTATAAAGCCCTCTAAACCGCTCTAAACCCATGTAAACCCCAGGAAACATCATGTAAATCCCTCTAAACCCTTGCAAACCACTCTAAATCCCTCTAAACCCCTGTAAACCTCCTCTAAACCCATCTACACCTGCAAATACCTGTAAATCCCCTGTAAACATATCTAAACCCAACTAAAACCCTCTAACCCCCTCTAAACCCCTGTAAGTCCTTTTAAAAACCCCTGTAAACCCCGTAAACCCATCTAAACCCCTGTAAACCCCTGTAAACCCACGTAAACCTCTCTAAACACCTCTAAAACCCTGTAAACAACTCTAAACCCATATAAAACCCTCTAAACCACTTAACCAATGTAAACCCATCTAAACCACTGTAAACGCCCCCTAAACACCTTTAAACACATCTGAACCAGTCTAAACCCCATGTAAACCTCTCTAAACCTCTCTAATCCCGTGTAACCCCATCTAAATCACTCTAGACCCCCCAGAAACCCCTGTAAACGCATCTAAACCACTCTATACCCCTGAACATCCCTCAAAACCTCTGCAAACGCCTGTAAACCCCTGCAAAACCCTCCAAACCCCTCTAAACACCTGTAAACACATCTAAACCACTCTAAACCCCTCTAAACCACTCTAAACCCCTCTGTTGCCCCGGGAAACCCATTTAAACCCCCCCTAAACAGCTGAGAACAGATCTAAACACCTCTAAACTCCATGCAAACTCCTCCAAACCCGCCCAATCCCCTCTAAATCCCATACAGACCCCTCTAAATCCTTCTAAACCCCTCTATACCCATGTAAACACCCTGTAAGCACCTCTAAACCCCTGAACACTCCGCTAAACCTCTGTAAACGCCTGTAAACACCTGTACACCCCTCTAATCCCCTCTAAACATCTAAAATGCCCTCTAAACACTACTAACCCCACCTGAACTCCTGTAAGCCCCATGTAAACCCACTCTAAACCACTAAATCCCTCCAAACCGATGTAAAGCTATCTAAAATACTCTAATCCCCGCTAAACCCCATGTAAACAACTCGCATCCTCTTTAAACACGTGTAAACGCACTGTAACCCCTGTAAAACCCTCTAAATCCATCTAAATCCCTGTAAACGATTGTAAACTACCCTAAACCCCTGTAAACCCGTCTAAACCCCACATGTAAACCCCCCTAATACCCTGTAAACCCCTCTAAACCCATGTAAACATGTCGAAAACCCTCTAAACCCCAGTAAACCCCTCTGAACGTCTGTCCACCTGTAAACACCTTTACACCCCTATAAACCCATCCAAACCCCGCTAAACCCATCTAATCCCTCTATCCCACTCGAAACCCCTGTAAATCCTTCTAACACATGTGAACCCCTGTAAATCCATGTAAACCCATGTAAACCTCCCTAAACATCTCTAAACCCCTGTAAACAACTCTAAATCCCTCTACCCATCGAAACACCTGTAAATCCCATGTAAACGCATCTAAACCGCTCTAAACACCTCTAACCACCTGTTAACACCTCTAAACCCCTGTAAACCACTCTAAATCGCTCTAAACGCTCTTAACCACTTTAAACCCCCCTCTAAAGCCCTGTAAACCCATCTAAACCCCTCTAAACTCTTCTAACTCCATCTAACCCCCCTGTAAACCCACCTAATCCACCTTTACACACCTCTAAACCCCTCTGAAGCCATGTGCACCCCACTTAAACGCATCTCAACCCCTCATAACCCATCGAAACACCTGTAAACCCATATAAACGCTTGTAAACCACTCTAAACCTCGGTAAAGCCCTCCAAACCCCCCTACACTTCTCCAGACCTCTGTAAACCCCTCTAGACACTTCTAAACTCCTCCAAGAATCTGTAAACCACTGTAAACAACTCTAAACCTCTTTAAATCTTTCTAAACACATGTGAACTAATGTAAACCCCTCTAAACCCCTCTAAACCCCATGTAAACACCTGTAACCGATGTAAACCTCTCTAAACTTCTCTAAACCCCTGTAAACCGCATTTAAACGCATCTATACCCCTCTTAACCCATCGAAACATATGTAAACCCATCTAAACACCTGTAAACCCCTCCATCCCCCTGTAAACCCCTGCAACCTCCTGTAAACTCATATAAACACCACTAAACCCCGTAAACCCCTCTAAACCACTCTAAACCCCTCTAAACCACTCTAAACCCCTCTGTTGCCCCATGAACCCCATTTAAAACCCCTCTAAACAGCTGAGAACAGATCTAAACACCTCTAAACCCCATGCAAACTCCTCCAAACCCGCCCAATCCCCTCTAAACCCCCTACGGACGCCTCTAAATTCTTCTAAATCCCTCTATACCCATGTAAACACACTGTAAGCACATCTAAACCCCTGAAAACTACCCTAAACCTCTGTAAACGCCTGTAAACCCCTGTACACCCATCTAATCCCCTCTAAACATCTAAAATGCCCTCTAAACACTACTAACCCCATCTGAACTCCTGTAAACCCCGTTTAAACCACTCTAAAGTACTAAAGCCCTCCAAACCCATATAAATCTATCTAAAACACTCTAAACCCCGCTAAACCCCATGTAAACAACTCGAATCCTCTCTAAACACATTAAAAAAAACATGTAAACCCCTGTAAAACACGCTAAACCATCTAAACACCTGTAAACGATTGTAAACTCCTCTAAACCCCTGTAAACCCGTCTAAACCCCCCATGTAAACCCCGGTAACACTCTTTAAACCCCTCTAATCCCATGTAATCCCGTCTGAACCTCTATGCACCTGTAAACACCTGTACACCGCTATAAACCCATCTAAACCCCGCTAAACCCATCTAAAACCCTGGTTACCGCTCGAAACCCCTGTAAATCCTTCTAAAAACATGTGAACTCCTGTAAACCCCGCTAAACTCGTCTAAACCCCTGTAAATCCATGTAAACCCCATGTAACCCTCTCTAAACATCTCTAAACGCCTGTAAACAACTCCAAATCCCTCTAAACCCATCGAAACACCTGTAAATCCCATGTAAACGCATCTAAACCGCTCTAAACACGTCTAACCACCTGTTAACACCTCTAACCCCCTGTAAACCACTAAATCTCTCTAAACGCTCTTAACCACTTTAAACCTCTCTAAAGCCCTGTAAACCCATCTAAACCCCCTCTAAACCCATATAAACCCCCCTAAACCCCTTTAAACCCCTGTAAACTCATCTAAAACACTATAAAGCCCTATAAAGCCCTCTAAACACATCTAAACCCTGTTTAAACCTCATGTAAATCCCTCTAAACCACGGTAAACAATGTAAAGCCCCTTAAACCTCTCTAAACCCCCCTAAACCCCTCTAAACCCCTCTAAACGTAATCCTATCTAAACATCTGTAAACACATGTAAACCCCTGGAAACCACTCTAAATCCCTCTAATCCATCTAAACCCACCAAAACCATCTAAACCCCTGTAATTCCCTCTAAATCACTCCAAACTCTTCTAAACCCCTGTTAATCCCTCTCAACCCCTGAAAATCCCTATATCCCCCTCTAAACCCATCTAAACACATGTAAACCCCTGTAAACCCAATTAAACCCCCTCTAAACCCTCTCAACCACTCTAAACCCGTCTGAAGCCCTGTAAACCCCTCAATACACATCTAAACACCTCTAAACCCCGGAAAACCCCATCGAACCCCTCTAAATCGCTCCAGACCCCTCTAAATCCTTCTAAACTATTCTAAACACCTCTAACCTGTAAACCACTGCAAACACCTCTAAACCCCTGTAAACACATGTAAACCTCTGTAATCCCCTGTAAACCTCTCAAAATCTCTCTAAACCCCTGTAAACCAATCTAAATCTCTCTGAACAACTGTAAACCCATGTAAACCCCTGTAAACCCCCGCATACCCCTCCAAATCCCTCTAAACTCTTCTAAACACTTCTAACCCCTCTAAACCCCTCTATACCCAACTAAACACACTGTAAAACCCCTAAACACCTGTAAACTCCTGGAAATCCCTATAAAACTCTCTAAAACCCCCTGAACCCCTGTACACCCTTCTAAACCTCTCTACACCTGTAAACACCTGTAAACCCCTTTAAACACCTCTAAACCCCGCTAAACCCTGTAAATCCCACTAAACCCCTGTAAACAACTCTAAATCCCTCTAAACCCCTCTAAACATATGTAAACCCGCTGCAAACGCATCTAAACCCCTCTAAACACCTCTATCCCCCTGTTCACGCCTCTAACCCCCTGTAAACCCCTGTAAACCCCTCCAAACCACTCTAACCCCCTCTAAACCCCATACAAACCCACACAAACCGCTCTAAACCTATCCAGTCCCCTGCAATCCCTCTCCAATCCCCTCGAAACCCCTCGAAATCCCATCCAAACCCCTCTAATACCCTCTAAACCCCTATAAAGCGCTCTAAACCCATCTAAACATCCTGAAAACCACACGTAAAAACTCCTCCAAACACCTCCAAACACCTCCATACCCCTCTAAACTCATCCAAACCAGCTTAAACCCCTCTAAACCCATGTAAACCTCTGTAAACCTCTCTAAAACCCTCTAACCCCCTCCAAACCTTTCCAAACTCCTGCAAGCACCTGCAAAACCCTTTAAGCTCTCTAAACCTAAAACCCTCTAAACCCCTCTATACCCCTGTAAATCCCTCTAAACTCCCTGTAAACCACTGTAAACATCTGTAAACCCATCTAACCTCTAATCCCCTGCAAATCCCTGTAAACCCCTCTAAGCCCCAGTAAACGCCAGTAAACCCCCTGTGAACCCCTCTAGACCCATGTAAACCCCCTATGAAGCCCTCTAAACCATCTAACCCCCATGTAAACCACATGTAAATCTCTCTAAACCCCTGTAAACCTCTCAATACCCCTATAAACGCCTGTAAATAAAAATCTAAACCCCTCTAAACCCATGTAACCCTCTGTAAACCACATGTAAACACCTCTAAACACCTGTAACCCCCTGTAAACCTCTCTAAACACCTGTAAACCCCTGTAAATTCCTGTAACCCCTCTAAAGCCCTCTAAAACACTCTACACCCCTCTAAACCCATGTAATCCCCTCTAAACCCATTTAAACTCCAAACCACTGTAAACCCCTGTAAACCCCTGTAAACTCCTGTAAACCGCTCTAAACAACTCTAAACCCATGTAAAGCACCGTAAACGAATGTAAACCTCAAAATCCACCAAAATCCGTCTAAACCCTGTAAAACCATGTAGACCCCCTGTAAATTCCTCTAAACTCATCTAAACCTCTCTAAACCCCGCGGAACCCCTCCAGACCCTTCTAAACCCACTCTAAACCCCTCTAAACTCCTATAGTCCCCTCTAAACCACTCCAAACTCCTCCATACCCCTCTAAAACCTACTAAACCGCTCCAATCCTTTTCAAACACCTCTAAACCCCACCAAACACCTCCAAACCCCTTATAAACCCCCTGTAAACCGCTCCAAACCCAAACCCCTCCAATCCCCTCTAAACCACTCTAAACCCCTCCAAACACCTCCAAACACCTCCATACCCCTCTAAACCAGTCTAAACACATTTTAACACATCCAAACCCCTAAATCCCTCGAAACCCCCTATAAACCTCTCGAAACCCCAGGAAACCGCTCGTAATACCTCTAACCCTCTGGAAACACATCTAAACCCCTCGCAACCTCGCGAAACCCCTTTAAACCTCTCTAAACACCTCCAAACCACGAATAACCCTTCTAAGCCGCTGTAAACCACTGAAAACCCCTCTAAACACCTCTAAACTCATCTAAACCGCTGCAACCGCCTCTAACCCACCTAAATCCATCTAAACCCTCCGAAAACACTCTAAACCCCCCTCTAAACACCTCGAAACCCCTCTAAACCCCTCTAATTTGCTCTAAACCCATCTAAACCCCTCTAATCCCATCAAATGTCCAGACGTAAGAACAGCTTCGCACAGGAAGGATCTGCAGATGCTGCTTTCAACCGAAGATAGACAACAAAGCTGGAGTAACCCAGCGTGACAGACAGCATCTGTGGAGAAAAGGGTCTCGAAAAGGAACTGTGCGAATCCGCACTGACCAGCAATCCCCACATATTATCGATGTCCAGCACACACTGGGGACAACTTACATTGAAACCTGAAGCCCGCGCGTCCTTGGAGTTTGGGAGGAAACTGAAGATGTCGGAGAAACTCCACGCGGTCAGGGGGAGAACGTACAAACTCCGTACAGACGGCACCCTTCGTCGGGATTGAACCCGCGTCTCTGGCGCTGTAAGGCAGCAACTCTACCGTTGTGCCAACGTGTTGGATAGCTTGAGCTCAGAAACGCAGGTATAACATATGAGGTCACAAACATCTGGAATAACAGCGGGGCAGGCAGCATCTCTGGGGAAAATGCACGCGGTCACGGGGAGAACGTACAAACCATTTATTAGTGCCCTCCCCTAATTCGCCATTTACTGAGACTCGCTCTTTTCGCACCAGGCTCGCAGCTTGTGCGCCCGGCTCGTAGTGTGCGGACGAGGTTCGCAGCTTTAGTACCAGGCTCGCACTTTTCGCACCAGCTTGCACTTTTCGGACCAGGCTGGCAATTTTCGCAGACTGTTCGTACTTTTCGCACCAGTCTCGCAATCTTCGCACAAGGCTCGCAGTTTTCGCACCAGGCTTTTCGCAGCAGCCTCCCACTTTCGCAGCAGGCTCGCACTGTTCGCTCCAGGCTCGCACTTTTTGCGGCAGTGTCACAGTTTTCGCACCAGGATCGCACTGTTTACCAAGGGTTGTGTTTACCAGGGGTAGTGTTTACCAGGGGAAGTGTTTGCCAAGGGACGTGTTTAACAAAGGTCGTGTTCCCAAGGAGTCGTGTTTCTCAAAGGTCGTGTTTGCCAATGTTCATGTTTACCAAGCGTTGTGTTTGCTAAAGGTCGTGTTTGCTAAAGGTCGTGTTTACCAAGGGTCGTGTTTGCCAAGTCTCATGTTTACCAAGCGTTGTGCCTACAAAGGCTGTCTACCAAGGGTGGTGTGTACCAAGGGCTGTGTCTACCCAAGGTTGTGTCGACGAATGGCTCTGTCTCCCAAGGGTTGTGTCTACCAAGTGTTGTGTCTACCAAGCGGTTTGCTTACCAAGGGATGTGTTTACCCAGGGTTGTGTCAAACGAAGGTTAAGTCTACCAAACTTTGTTTCGACCAAGTTTTGTTCATACCAAGGGTTGTGTCTAATAAGGGTTGTGACGACAAATGGTTGTGTCTATCTCGCGAGTCTGGTGCGAAAAGTGCGTGCCTGATGCGAATAGTGCGATCCTTGTGCGAAAAATGCGAGCCTGGTGCCAAAAATGCGAGCCTGCTGCGAAATGTGGAAGCCTGGTGCGAAAACTGCAATCCTGGTGCGAAAACTGGAAGCCTGGCGCAAAAACTGCGAGCGTGGTGCGAAAAGTGCGATCCCGCTGCGAAAAGAGCGAGTCTATTACGAAAAGTGTGATCCTGGTGCGAAAAGTGCGAGCCTGGCGTAAAAACTACGAGATTGGTGCGAAAAGTGCGGGTCTGGTGCGAAAAGAGCGATTGTGGTGCGAAAAGTACGAACCGGCTGCAAACAAATGCGAGCCTGGTGCTAAAACTGCCAGCCTGGTGCGAAAACTTAGATCCTGGTGCGAAAGTTGTAATCCTGGCGGAGAACTGCGAGCCTGGTGCGAAAGATTCGAGCCTGGTGAAAAAGCTTCGCGCCTGGTGCTAAAAGTGCGATCTTGGTGCGAAAGGTGCGAGCCTGGTGCGAAAGATGCGAGCCTGGTGCGAAAGGTGCGAGTCTGGTTCGAAAAGTGCGAGCCGCCAGCGAAAAATGCTAGCCTGGTTCAAAAAGTGCGAGCCGGCTGCGAAAAAAAGCGAGCCTGGTGCGAACACTGCAATCCGGGAGCGAAAACTGAGAGCCTGGCGCAAAAACAGCGAGCCTGGTGCGAAAACTGCGAGCCTGGTGCGAAATCTGCGAGACATGTGCGAAAAATGCGAGCCTGGTGAGAAAAGTAGGAGCCTGGTAGCGAAAACTGCGAGCCTTGTGCGAAATTTGCGAGCCGGGTGAGAAAACTGCGAGCCTGGTGCGAAAGGCATGAGCCATCTGCGAAAAATGCCGGCCTGGTCCGAAAAGTGCGAGCTGGTGCGAAAAGTGCCAGCTTGCTGCAAAAGCTGCGAACCTCGTCCGGAAACTAGGAGCCGGGCGCACGCTACGAGCCTGGTGCGAAAAGAGCGAGCCTCAGTAAATGGGGAATTAGGGGAGGGCACTAATAAATGGAGAATTAGGGGAGCGCAACATTAAATGGTGCATTAGGGGAGGGCACCATTAAATGGGGATTTAGGGAATGGCACCAATAAATGGGAAATTGTGGGGGGCGCCAGTAAACAGTAGCGCAGCGGAAGAGTTGCTGCCTCACAGGTTCAGACCCGGGTTCGATTCCGACCACGGCCGCCGTCTGTACGATTTGTACGTTCTCCCCGTAACCGCGTGGATTTTCTCCAGAGATGCTGCCTGCCCCACTGTTACTCCAGATTTTTGTGACCACATATGTTATATCTGCGTTTCTAAGCTCAAGCTATCCAGCACGGTAGCACAGCGGTAGTTGCTGCCTTACAGCGCCAGAGACGCGGGTTCAATCCCGACCAAGGGTGCTGTCTGTACGGAGTTTGTACGTTCTCCCACTGACCGCGTGGATTTCCCCGACATCTTCGGTTTCCTCCCAAACTCCAAATACGCGCAGGCTTGTAGACATACAGGTTTAAATGTAAATTGTCCCCAGTGTGTGTAGGACATCGATAATGTGTGGGGATCGCTGGTCAGTGCGGATTCGCACAGTTCCTTTTCGAGACCCTTCTCTCCACAGATGCTGTCTGTCACACTGGGTTACTCCAGCTTTTTGTGTCTACTAAGGGTCTACTACTTTTGTGTCATCTGCGGCTCCTTTCTGTGCGAAGCTGTTCTTACGTCTGGGCATTTGAATGGTTTAGAGGGGGTTTGATGGGGGTTTAGAGGTGTTTATATGGGATTAGATGGGGATTAGAGAGGTTAATTGGGTGTTTAGATGGGTTTATAGGGGTTTAGAAAGGTTTACATAAGTTTAGAGGACATTAGAAGTGTGTTGAGTGGTTTTGAAGGGCTTAGAAGGGTCTAGAGGGGTTTCGAGTGGTTTCAAGGGGTTTAGATGGGTTTAGAGGGGGTTAGTGGGGTTCACAGGGGTTTAGAGGGGATTAGAGGGGTTACATAGATACATAGATACATAGAAAATAGGTGTAGGAGTAGGCCATTCGGCACTTCGAGCCTGCACCGCCATTCAATATGATCATGGCTGATCCTCCAACTCAGTATCCCGTACCTGCCTTCTCTCCATACCCCCTGATCCCCTTAGCCACAAGGGCCACATCTAACTCCCTCTTAAATATAGCCAATGAACTGGCCTCAACTACCCTTTGTGGCAGAGAGTTCCAGAGATTCACCACTCTCTGTGTGAAAAAGTTTAGAGGGGTTTAGAAGGGTTTAGAGGGATATCGAGGGCTTTAGATGGGTTTAAATGGGTTTAGAGCGGTTCAGAGTGGTTCAGAGGGGTTTAGAGGGGGTCTAGACGGGTTTAGACGGGTTTAAACGTGTTTAGATTGGTTTTGAGGTGTTCACTGTGGTGGAAGGCACAAAAAATGGCCAGTCCTCCTCAATTTCCCCAGTGGAAGGGACCTCAACCCTTCGCCGTCGCCGCTGCTGGTGTCCAGATGTAGAGACAAGGTAAAGTTCAGGTAAGTCCTAAATCAGTGCTTTCCTACCGGAGACCGCGGCTTCAGGTTGGTGTAGGCCGCAAGCCGTCGGTCGAAGATCTAAAGTCCCCGCCGCGCCGCAGCCAGAAGCACCGCAGACCGCAGGGCCGGCAGTCGGAGCTCCTCTCCATGGTTACCCGGCGAGGGACCCCGCTCCTGATGGTAAGTCCACGCCACGCCAGCGGTAGGAGTAGGCCGCGGGCCGGCGGTCGGAGCTCTTCTCCTCCATGGTAGCCAAAGAGGGATCCCAGGCTCCGGACGCCGCGCAAGCCTGAAGCACCGCAGTTCGCGCCTTCTGGATGATGTAGGCCGCGGGCCAACAGTCGGAGCTCCTCTCCAGGGGTCCCCGGCGAGGGACCCGCTCCTGATGGTAACTCCACGCCGCGCCCGCGGTAGAAGTTGGCCGCGGGCCGGCGGTCGGAGCTCTTCCCCCCCCCCGGGTCCCCAACGAGGGATCCCAGGCTGCTCCGCAGACCTGGTTGCCGCGGGCCAGCGAAAGGAGCGCTCCCCTCCGGCGATCTCCAGCGAGACATCGCCCGCTCCGCGACGAAAGAATGCTCTCCCGGGCGCGTCTCGATGTTAGGTCACGGGGGACGCGACATAGAAAAAGTCGCCTCTGCGTGGAGGAGGCGACCGAAACGGTTTCACCCTTACCCCCCTCCCCACCCCCGCAAACCACCCCCACACAAGACACACAAAGAAACATTAAAAACATACATTAGGACATACGGAAAAAAACAAGAACATTAGGAAGAACTAACACGCTGCTGTCAGGGCTGCCGGCTTGCAGCGCCCCCACCGAACTGTGTTTAGAGTGGTTTAGAGTGTTTAGCGAGGTTTCGAGAGGTTTCGATGGGTTTCGAGGGGGATAGAGGGGCATAGATCGGCATAAGGGGGGTTTAGAGGGGGTTAGAGTGGTTTCTAGGGGTTTCAAGCGGTTTAGAGGGCTTTAGAAGTGTTTAGATGGCTTTACAGGGGTTTAGAGGGCTTTAGAGGTTTGGAGGGGTTTAGAAGGGTTTAGAGGGGTACAGAGGGGTTAGAGGGGTATAGAGGTCTTCAGAGGGGTTTAGGTCTTTAGAGTAGTTTAGAGGGTTTAGAGGGGTTTACGGGGGGTTTAGAGGGGTTTAGAGGGGTCAGAGGGATTTAGGAGGCAACGGTGGCTGACAAGATAAGTTTGGGATAGAATAAAACTAAATGAAAAGATGTATAACTAGCAAAGAGTACCCAGAAGCCAGAGGATTGGAAAACTTTCATAGGACAACAGAAGGAAACAAATCGGGCTATACGGCTGAAAAGATGAACTACGAAGGGAAGCTGGCCAGGAATATAAAGAAGGACAGTAAAAGCTTCTTTAGATATGTTAAGGGTTTAAGAGTAGCAAAGTCAAATGTGGGTCCCTTGAAGGCAGACACGGGTGAAATTATTATGGGTAACAAGGAAATGGCATATGAGTTGAACAGGTACTTCGGATCTGTCTTCACTGAGAAAGACACAAACAATCTCCCAGATGTACTGGAGGACAGAGGTTCTAAGGGGGTAGAGGAACTGAAATAAATTTTCATTAGGAGAGAAATAGTATTGTGTAGGCTAATGGGTCTGAAGGTTGATAAACCCCCTGGGCCTGGTGGCCTGCATCCCAGGGTCCTCAAGGAGGTGGCTCGAGAAATAGTGGACGCATTGGTATTTATTTTCCAATGTTCGATAGATTCAGGATCATTTCCTGTGGATTGGAGGATAGCTAACGTTATCCCACTTTTCAAGAAAGGAGCGAGAGATAAAACGGGGAATTACAGACCAGTTAGCCTGACTTCGGTGGTGGGAAAGATGCTGGAGTCAATTAGTAAAGAGGTAATAATGGGGCATTTGGATAGCAGTAAAAGGATTAGTCCAAGTCAACATGGATTTATGAAAGGGAAATCATGCTTGACTAATCTTCTGGATTGTTTTTAAGGATGTGACAAGTAAAATGGATGAAAGGGTGCCAGTGGATGTAGTGCTAAGGTTCCGCATGGGAGACTGGTGACTAAATTTCGAGCACATGGTATTGGGGGTACGGTGTTGACATGGATAGAAAATTGGTTGGCAGACAGGAAGCAAAGAGTAGGAGTGAACGGGTCCTTTTCTGAATGGCAGGCAGTGGCGAGTGGAGTGCCGCAAGGCTCGGTGTTGGGGAATTAGGAGCAACACTAGCAAGTTTGCGGATGGCACAAAGCTGAGTGGCAGTGTGAACTGCGAAGAGAATGTTAAGAGGTTCCACGGTGATCTGGACAGGTTAAGTGAGTGGGCAGATGCATAGCAGATGCAGTATAATATAAATAAATGTGAGGTTATCTACTTTGGCGGCAAAAACAAGGGGGCAGATTATTATCTCAATGGGGTTAGGTTAGGCAAGGGGGAGGTACATCGAGATCTAGGTGTCCTTGTACTTCTGCAGTTGTATGGGGCTCTGTAAGACCACATCTGGAGTATTGTGTACAGTTTTGGTCTCCTAATTCGAGGAAGGACATCCTTGTGATCGAGGCAGTGCAGCGTAGGTTCACGAGATTGATCCCTGGGATGGCGGGACTGACATGTGAGAAAATACTAGGCTTGCAGATCATTCTCAATGGGGACGGGGTGCCGCCAGGTCTGCTCTGGCACAAAAGATCTACTGTAGGTAGGGTAAGCACCCACAGAAACAGGATGTATACAGGGAACAAGGCAAATGGTTTAAGAACAGGACCACGAGGTTGGGGGGAGGGGTAGTAATCTCCAGATTGCACCTGGTGCAACATGCTGCTGAGGGCAAGAACAAGAAGGGAGGACAGGTGAAGGCCTGGCTGCGGAGTTGGTGGAAGGGGCAGCCATTCAGATTGTAGGACCGCTGAGATCCTTGTTGGAGCCGAGGTGACCTGCACAAGAAGGCAGACAAAAATGCTGGAGAAACTGAGCGGGTGAGGCAGCATCCATGGAGTGAAGGAATAGTTGATGCAGGGCTGCCAACTCTCACGCATTGAGCGTGAGAATCACGCATTTGGCCAAATTCTCACGCTGATCACAAATTTCGCACGCTCTATCGTGAGAAATTCTGTGATCAACGAAAATTTCAAAACTTATGTCCACTGCATGGGCCGCGGATATTGGATGGCCGGGGCTGAGGGAGGGATGAAAGCAGAAGCAGCGGCGGGGACAGATGCGGAAGGGAAGCCAGGGCTCCCGAGTGTTTGCCGGGCTGGCGAGTGTTTGCTGGGCTGGCGAGTCACTCGCTGCAGCTTCAGCCATGGAGCTGCCTCAGTGCAAGATTCCCGGGCCGTCGGAGGCGTCGGAAGCGTTGCGCCGCTGCCGTGAGAGTCTCTGTGCCCAGGTGACCGGCATAAATCAGGCTGCGGCTTGGTGCATCCTGGAGGACAACCAATGGCTTCTGAAATTAATCAGAATGCCGTTTATTCTCATTTAAACATAGCTTCAAACGAATTTACGTTTTCTGCAGTCATAACAACAACAACAACAAAAAAACACAATGAACATAATTCCACACAAACATCCATCGCAGTGAATCCCCAAACACCTCCTCGCTGTGATGGAAGGCAAAAGTCTTATCTCTTCCCTGTTCTCTGGTCTTATTCTTCTCCCGCAGTCATGCAGTTATACTGCTGCATCGAGCTGATCGAGGCTCTTGTTGTTTGAGCCCCCGGCGGGCGATGGTAAGTCCCGCGTCCGTTTAAGCTGCGCCGGGCGATGTCAGGCTCCGCTTCGGGTCGATTTAAACCCCTCGATACGGCGGGCGAAGTTTGCCGTTGCGGGAGCTCTGAAAAGCGGTCTCCCACGAGGGACCCGCGAGCTCCCGATGTCACCGACCACAGGGCCTGCAGCCGAAGCCTCCAAACTCCGAAGTCGGGTCGCAGCCGCGCGCCACAACAGCGCTCCGTACTCTGAAGTCGGCCAGCTCCCCGATGGTAAGTCCGCAGGTTCCAGGTCGATTCCGATTGGAGGCCGCCGGCTCCACGATGTTAGGCCCAACGACAACGGAGACTCGACAAGGAAAAAGTCGGGTCCCCGTACAGGGAAGAGATTAAAATGTTCCCCCGCCCCGCCCCCCCACATATACACAGCTAAAAATAGTATAAAAACTAAAACCAAGACATCCACCTAACAGGACAAAACAAAAAAAAAGACAGACGGACTACAGAAGCCGCTGCCGCGAGGCGCCGCCATCTTGCCATTGGTGGAAGATAGTGGCCTTCAAATGGGGGTGGTTGGAAAAGCATTCTGCTTGCCTGCTAGATTTTCACTTGCACTAAGTGCAGGAAATTATTTCCCGATGTTGGGGCAGTTCAGAGCCAGGGGTCACAGTTTAAGATAAAGGGTAGGCCAGTTAGGACTGAGATGAGGACAAACTTTCTTCACGCAGAGAATTGTGAATCTGTGGAATTCTCTGCCACAGAAGGCAGTGGAGGCCAATCCACTGGATGTTTTCAAGAGAGAGTTACATTTAGCTCTTGGAGCTAGCGAAAGCAAGGGATATGGGAAAAAACAGGAGAGAGGTACAGATTTTAGATGAACAGCCATGAACATATTGAATGGCAGTGCTGGCTCGAAGGACTATTGCTACACCTATTTTCTATGTTTCTCTGCTTGAGTATATTGATTTATCGCGACTTTGCCGGAAATATGGCCACCTCGCCGGATTTGTGGAGACCTTGCCGGATTATTGGCGACCTTGCCGGAAATATGGCGACCTCGCCGGATTTATGGCGGCATTGCCGGATTTATGGTGACCTTGCCAGAAATATGGCGACCTTGCCGGATTTATGGCGAACTTGCCGGAAATATGCCGACCTTGCCGGATTTGCGGCGACATTGCCGGATTTATGGCGACCTTGCCGGAAATATAGCGACCTTGCCGGATTTGTGGTGGCCTTGCCGGATTTATGGCGACATTGCGGAAATATGGCGACCTTGCCGGATTTGTGGCGACCTTGCCGGAAATATTGCGACCTTGCTGGAAATATGGGGACCTTGCCGGGTTTGTGGCGACCTTGCCGGGTTTGTGGCGACCTTGCCGGATTTATGGCGACATTGCCGGAAATATGGCGACCTTGCCACAAATATGTCGACCTTGCCGGATTTGTGGCGATCTTTCAGGATTTATGGCGACCTTGTCGAAAATATGGCGACCTTGCCGGATTTCTGGCGACCTTGCCGGATATATGGCGACCTTGCCTTAAATATAGCGACCTTACCGGATTTGTGGCGACCTTGCCGGATTTATGGCGACGTTGCCGGAAATATGGCGACCTTGCCCGGTTTGTGGCGACCTTGCCGGAAATATTGCGACCTTGCTGGAAATATGGGGACGTTGCCGGGTTTGTGGCGACCTTACCGGATTTATGGCGACGTTGCCGGAAATATGGCTACCTTGCCGGATTTATGGCGACGTTGCCGGAAATATGGCGACCTTGCCGGATTTGTGGCGACCTTGCCGGAAATATGGCGACCTTGCCGTCAATATAACGACCTTATCGGATTTGTTGCGACCTTGCGGTAAATATAGCGACCTTACCGGATTTGTGGCGACCTTGCCGGATATATGGCGACCTTGCCGGAAATATTGCGACCTCGCCGGGTTTGTGGCGATCTTGCCGGATTTATGGCGACCTTGCCTGAAATATGGCTCACTCGCCGCATTTGTGGTGAACTTGCAGGATTTATGGCGAACTTGCCGGAAATATGACTACCTCGCCGGATTTGTGGCGACCTTGCTGGATTTATGGCGACCTTGCCGGAAATACGGCGCCCTTGCCGGATGTGTGGCGACCTTGTCGGATTTATGGCGACCTTGCTGGAAATATGGCGACCTTGCCGGATTTGTGGCGACCTTGCCGGATTTATGGCGAACTTGCCGGATTTGTGGCGAACTTGCCGGAAATATGGGGACCTCGCCGGATTTCTGTCGACCTTGCCGGATTTATGACGACCTTGCCGGATTTATGGCGACCTTGCCTGAAATATGGTGACATTGCCGAATTTGTGGCGACCTTGCCGGAAATATTGCGACCTTGCTGGAAATATGGGGACCTTGCCGGATTTCTAGCGACCTTGCCGGAAATATGGCGACCTTGCCGGAAACATAGCGACCTTGCCGGATTTTTGGCGACCTTGCCGGATTTATGGTGACATTGCGGAAATATGGCGACCTTGCCGGATTTGTGGCGACCTTGCCGGAAATATTGCGACCTTGCTGGAAATATGGGGACCTTGCCGGGTTTGTGGCGACCTTGCCGGATTTATGACGACCTTGCCGGAAATATGGCGACCTTGCGGGAAATATGGCGACCTCGCCGGATTTGTGGCGATCTTGCCGGATTTATGGCGACTGCCGAAAATATGGCGACCTTGCCGGATTTGAGGCGACCTTGCCGTATTTATGACGACCTTGTCGTTTGTGGCGACCTTGCCGGAAATATGGCGACCTCGCCGGATTTGTTGCGACGTTGCCTGATTTATGGCGACCTTGCCGGAAATATGGCGACCTCGCCGGATTTGTGGCGACCTCGCCGGATTTATGGCGACCTTGCCGGAAATATGGCGACCTCGCCGGATTTGTGGCGACCTTGCCGGAAATATGGCGACCTTGCCGGAAATATAGCGACATTGCCGGATTTGTGGCGACCTTGCCGGATTTATGGCGACTTTGTCGTAAATATGGCGACTTGCCGGATTTGTGGCAACCTTGCCGGAAATATTGCGACCTTGCTGGAAATATGGGGACCTCTGCCGTATTTGTGGCGACCTTGCCGGATTTATGGCGACTTTGCCGGAAATATGGCCACCTCGCCGGATTTGTGGAGACCTTGCCGGATTATTGGCGACCTTGCCGGAAATATGGCGAGCTCGCCGGATTTATGGCGACATTGCCGGATTTATGGTGACCTTGCCATAAATATGGCGACCTTGCCGGATTTATGGCGAACTTGCCGGAAATATGTCGACCTTGCCTGATTTGCGGCGACATTGCCGGATTTTTGGCGACCTTGCCGGAAATATGCGACCTTGCCGGAAATATAGCGACCTTGCCGGATTTGTGGTGACCTTGCCGGATTTATGGCGACATTGCGGAAATATGGCGACCTTGCCGGATTTGTGGCGACCTTGCCGGAAATATTGCGACCTTGCTGGAAATATGGGGACCTTGCCGGGTTTGTGGCGACCTTGCCGGGTTTGTGGCGACCTTGCCGGATTTATGGCGACATTGCCGGAAATATGGGGACCTTGCCACAAATATGTCGACCTTGCCGGATTTGTGGCGATCTTTCAGGATTTATGGCGACCTTGTCGAAAATATGGCGACCTTGCCGGATTTCTGGCGACCTTGCCGGATATTATGGCGACCTTGCCTTAAATATAGCGACCTTACCGGATTTGTGGCGACCTTGCCGGATTTATGGCGACGTTGCCGGAAATATGGCGACCTTGCCGGGTTTGTGGCGACCTTGCCGGAAATATTGCGACCTTGCTGGAAATATGGGGACGTTGCCGGTTTGTGGCGACCTTACCGGATTTATGGCGACGTTGCCGGAAATATGGCTACCTTGCCGGATTTATGGCGACGTTGCCGGAAATATGGCGACCTTGCCGGATTTGTGGCGACCTTGCCGGAAATATGGCGACCTTGCCGTCAATATAACGACCTTATCGGATTTGTTGCGACCTTGCGGTAAATATAGCGACCTTACCGGATTTGTGGCGACCTTGCCGGATATATGGCGACCTTGCCGGAAATATTGCGACCTCGCCGGGTTTGTGGCGATCTTGCCGGATTTATGGCGACCTTGCCTGAAATATGGCTCACTCGCCGCATTTGTGGTGAACTTGCAGGATTTATGGCGAACTTGCCGGAAATATGACTACCTCGCCGGATTTGTGGCGACCTTGCTGGATTTATGGCGACCTTGCCGGAAATATGGCGCCCTTGCCGGATGTGTGGCGACCTTGTCGGATTTATGGCGACCTTGCTGGAAATATGGCGACCTTGCCGGATTTGTGGCGACCTTGCCGGATTTATGGCGAACTTGCCGGATTTGTGGCGAACTTGCCGGAAATATGGGGACCTCGCCGGATTTCTGTCGACCTTGCCGGATTTATGACGACCTTGCCGGATTTATGGCGACCTTGCCTGAAATATGGTGACATTGCCGAATTTGTGGCGACCTTGCCGGAAATATTGCGACCTTGCTGGAAATATGGGGACCTTGCCGGATTTCTAGCGACCTTGCCGGAAATATGGCGACCTGGCCGGAAATATAGCGACTTTGCCGGATGTTTGGCGACCTTGCCGGATTTATGGCGACATTGCGGAAATATGGCGACCTTGCCGGATTTGTGGCGACCTTGCCGGAAATATTGCGACCTTGCTGGAAATATGGGGACCTTGCCGGGTTTGTGGCGACCTTGCCGGATTTATGACGACCTTGCCGGAAATATGGCGACCTTGCGGGAAATATGGCGACCTCGCCGGATTTGTGGCGACCTTGCCGGATTTATGGCGACTGCCGAAAATATGGCGACCTTGCCGGATTTGAGGCGACCTTGCCGTATTTATGACGACCTTGTCGGATTTGTGGCGACCTTGCCGGAAATATGGCGACCTCGCCGGATTTGTTGCGACGTTGCCTGATTTATGGCGACCTTGCCGGAAATATGGCGACCTCGCCGGATTTGTGGCGACCTCGCCGGATTTATGGCGACCTTGCCGGAAATATGGCGACCTCGCCGGATTTGTGGCGACCTTGCCGGAAATATGGCGACCTTGCCATAAATATGGCGACCTTGCCGGATTTATGGCGAACTTGCCGGAAATATGTCGACCTTGCCGGATTTGCGGCGACATTGCCGGATTTTTGGCGACCTTGCCGGAAATATGGCGACCTTGCCGGAAATATAGCGACCTTGCCGGATTTGTGGTGACCTTGCCGGATTTATGGCGACATTGCGGAAATATGGCGACCTTGCCGGATTTGTGGCGACCTTGCCGGAAATATTGCGACCTTGCTGGAAATATGGGGACCTTGCCGGGTTTGTGGCGACCTTGCCGGGTTTGTGGCGACATTGCCGGAAATATGGCGACCTTGCCACAAATATGTCGACCTTGCCGGATTTGTGGCGATCTTTCAGGATTTATGGCGACCTTGTCGAAAATATGGCGACCTTGCCGGATTTCTGGCGACCTTGCCGGATATATGGCGACCTTGCCTTAAATATAGCGACCTTACCGGATTTGTGGCGACCTTGCCGGATTTATGGCGACGTTGCCGGAAATATGGCGACCTTGCCGGGTTTGTGGCGACCTTGCCGGAAATATTGCGACCTTGCTGGAAATATGGGGGACGTTGCCGGGTTTGTGGCGACCTTACCGGATCTATGGCGACGTTGCCGGAAATATGGCTACCTTGCCGGATTTATGGCGACGTTGCCGGAAATATGGCACTTGCCGGATTTGTGGCGACCTTGCGGAAATATGGCGACCTTGCCGTCAATATAACGACCTTATCGGATTTGTTGCGACCTTGCGGTAAATATAGCGACCTTACCGGATTTGTGGCGACCTTGCCGGATATATGGCGAACCCTTGCCGGAAATATTGCGACCTCGCCGGGTTTGTGGCGATCTTGCCGGATTTATGGCGACCTTGCCTGAAATATGGCTCACTCGCCGCATTTGTGGTGAACTTGCAGGATTTATGGCGAACTTGCCGGAAATATGACTACCTCGCCGGATTTGTGGCGACCTTGCTGGATTTATGGCGACCTTGCCGGAAATATGGCGCCCTTGCCGGATGTGTGGCGATCTTGTCGGATTTATGGCGACCTTGCTGGAAAATATGGCGACCTTGCCGGATTTGTGGCGACCTTGCCGGATTTATGGCGAACTTGCCGGATTTGTGGCGAACTTGCCGGAAATATGGGGACCTCGCCGGATTTCTGTCGACCTTGCCGGATTTATGACGACCTTGCCGGATTTATGGCGACCTTGCCTGAAATATGGTGACATTGCCGAATTTGTGGCGACCTTGCCGGAAATATTACGACCTTGCTGGAAATATGGGGACCTTGCCGGATTTCTAGCGACTTGCCGGAAATATGGCGACCTTGCCGGAAATATAGCGACCTTGCCGGATTTTTGGCGACCTTGCCGGATTTATGGCGACATTGCGGAAATATGGCGACCTTGCCGGATTCGTGGCGACCTTGCCGGAAATATTGCGACCTTGCTGGAAATATGGGGACCTTGCCGGGTTTGTGGCGACCTTGCCGGATTTATGACGACCTTGCCGGAAATATGGCGACCTTGCGGGAAATATGGCGACCTCGCCGGATTTGTGGGCGACCTTGCCGGATTTATGGCGACTGCCGAAAATATGGCGACCTTGCCGGATTTGAGGCGACCTTGCCGTATTTATGACGACCTTGTCGGATTTGGGCGACCTTGCCGGAAATATGGCGACCTCGCCGGATTTGTTGCGACGTTGCCTGATTTATGGCGACCTTGCCGGAAATATGGCGACATCGCCGGATTTGTGGCGACCTCGCCGGATTTTTGGCGACCTTGCCGGAAATATGGCGATCTCGCCGGATTTGTGGCGACCTTGCCGGTAATATGGCGACCTTGCCGGAAATATAACGACATTGCCGGATTTGTGGCGACCTTGCCGGATTTATGGCGACTTTGTCGTAAATATGGCGACCTTGCCGGATTTGTGGCAACCTTGCCGGAAATATTGCGACCTTGCTGGAAATATGGGGACCTTGCCGTATTTGTGGCGGACCTTGCCGGATTTATGGCGACTTTGCCGGAAATATGGCCACCTCGCCGGATTTGTGGAGACCTTGCCGGATTATTGGCGACCTTGCCGGAAATATGGCGAGCTCGCCGGATTTATGGCGACCTTGCCTGAAATATGGTGACATTGCCGAATTTGTGGCGACCTTGCCGGAAATATTGCGACCTTGCTGGAAATATGGGACCTTGCCGGATTTCTAGCGACCTTGCCGGAAATATGGCGACCTTGCCGGAAATATAGCGACCTTGCCGGATTTTTGGCGACCTTGCCGGATTTATGGCGACATTGCGGAAATATGGCGACCTTGCCGGATTTGTGGCGACCTTGCCGGAAATATTGCGACCTTGCCTGGAAATATGGGGACCTTGCCGGGTTTGTGGCGACCTTGCCGGATTTATGACGACCTTGCCGGAAATATGGCGACCTTGCGGGAAATATGGCGTCCTCGCCGGATTTGTGACGACCTTGCCGGATTTATGGCGACTGCCGAAAATATGGCGACCTTGCCGGATTTGAGGCGACCTTGCCGTATTTATGACGACCTTGTCGGATTTGTGGCGACCTTGCCGGAAATATGGCGACCTCGCCGGATTTGTTGCGACGTTGCCTGATTTATGGCGACCTTGCCGGAAATATGGCGACCTCGCCGGATTTGTGGCGACCTCGCCGGATTTATGGCGACCTTGCCGGAAATATGGCGACCTCGCCGGATTTGTGGCGACCTTGCCGGTAATATGGCGACCTTGCCGGAAATATAGCGACATTGCCGGATTTGTGGCGACCTTGCCGGATTTATGGCGACTGTCGTAAATATGGCGACCTTGCCGGATTTGTGGCAACCTTGCCGGAAATATTGCGACCTTGCTGGAAATATGGGGACCTTGCCGTATTTGTGGCGACCTTGCCGGATTTATGGCGACTTTGCCGGAAATATGGCCACCTCGCCGGATTTGTGGAGACCTTGCCGGATTATTGGCGACCTTGCCGGAAATATGGCGAGCTCGCCGGATTTATGGCGACATTGCCGGATTTATGGTGACCTTGCCATAAATATGGCGACCTTGCCGGATTTATGGCGAACTTGCCGGAAATATGTCGACCTTGCCGGATTTGCGGCGACATTGCCGGATTTTTGGCGACCTTGCCGGAAATATGGCGACCTTGCCGGAAATATAGCGACCTTGCCGGATTTGTGGTGACCTTGCCGGATTTATGGCGACATTGCGGAAATATGGCGACCTTGCCGGATTTGTGGCGACCTTGCCGGAAATATTGCGACCTTGCTGGAAATATGGGGACCTTGCCGGGTTTGTGGCGACCTTGCCGGGTTTGTGGCGACCTTGCCGGATTTATGGCGACATTGCCGGAAATATGGCGACCTTGCCACAAATATGTCGACCTTGCTGATTTGTGGCGATCTTTCAGGATTTATGGCGACCTTGTCGAAAATATGGCGACCTTGCCGGATTTGTGGCGACCTTGCCGGATTTATGGCGACGTTGCCGGAAATATGGCTACCTTGCCGGATTTATGGCGACGTTGCCGGAAATATGGCGACCTTGCCGTCAATATACGACCTTACCGGATTTGTGGCGACCTTGCGGTAAATATAGCGACCTTACCGGATTTGTGGCGACCTTGCCGGATTTATGGCGACCTTGCCGGAAATATTGCGACCTCGCCGGATTTGTGGCGACCTTGCTGGATTTATGGCGACCTTGCCGGAAATATGGCGACCTTGCCGGATGTGTGGCGACCTTGTCGGATTTATGGCGACCTTGCTGGAAATATGGCGACCTTGCCGGATTTTTGGCGACCTTGCCGGATTTATGGCGAACTTGCCGGATTTGTGGCGAACTTGCCGGAAATATGGGGTCCTCGCCGGATTTCTGTCGACCTTGCCGGATTCATGACGACCTTGCCGAATTTGTGGCGACCTTGCCGGAAATATTGCGACCTTGCTGGAAATATGGGGACCTTGCCGGATTTGTAGCGACCTTGCCGGAAATATGGCGACCTTGCCGGACAGATAGCGACCTTGCCGGATTTGTGGTGACCTTGCCGGATTTATGGCGACCTTGCCGGAAATATTGCGACCTTGGTGGATTTATGGCGACCTTGCCGGAAATATGGCGACCTTGGTGGATTTATGGCGACCTTGCCGGAAATATGGCGACCTTGCCGGATTTGTGCCGACCTTGCCGGAAATATGTCGACCTTGCAGGATTTTTGGCGACCTTTCCGGTTTTATGGCGACCATGTCGGAAATATGGCGACCTTGCCAGATTTGTGCCGACCTTGCCGGAAATATGTCGATCTTGCAGGATTTTTGGCGACATTTCAGGATTTATGGCGACCTTGTCGGAAATATGGCGACCTTGCCGGATTTGTGGCGACCTTGCCGGAAATATGGCGACGGTGCCTTAAATATAGCGACCTTACCGGATTTGTGGCGACCTTGCCGGCTTTATGGCGACCTTGCCGGAAATATGGCGACCTTGTCGGTTTTGCGGCGACCTTGCCGGAAATATTGCGACCTTGCTGGGAATATGGGGACCTTGCCGGATTTGTGGCGACATTGTCGGAATATGGCGACATTGCCGGATTTGTGGCGCCCTTGCCGGATTTATGACGACCTTGCCGGATTTGTGGCGACCTTGCCGGAAATATGGCGACCTCGCCGGATTTGTGGCGACCGTGCCGGGTTTATGGCGACCTTGCCGGAAATATGGCGACCTCACCGGATTTATGGCGGCCATGCCTGAAATATGGCGACCTTGCCGGAATTATGGCGACCTGGCCGGATTTATGGCAACCTTGCCGGAAATATTGCGTCCTTGCCGGAAATATGGCGACCTTGCCAGATTTGTGGCGACTTTGCCGGATTTATGGCGACCTTGCTGGAAATATGGCGACCTTGCCGTATTTGTGGCTACCTTGCCGGATTTATGGCGACTTTGTCGGAAATATGGCGACATTGCCGGATTTGTGGCGACCTTGCCGGATTTATGACGACCTTGCCGGATTTGTGGCGACCTTGCCGGAAATATGGCGACCTCGCCGGATTTGTGGAGACCTTGCCGGGTTATGGCGACCTTGCCGGAAATATGGCGACCTTGCCGGATTTGTGGCGACCTTGCCGGAAATATTACGACCTTGCTGGAAATATGGGGACATTGCCGTATTTGTCGCGACCTTGCCGGATTTATGGCGACCTTGCCGGAAATATGGCGACCTCGCCGGATTTATGGCGACCTTGCCGGAAATATGGAGACCTCGCTAGATTTGTGGCGACCTTGCCGGATTTATGGCGACCTTGCCGAAAATATGTCGACCTCGCCGGATTTGTGGCGACCTCGCCGGATTTGTGGCGACCTTGCCACAAATATTTCGACCTTGCCGGATTAGTGGCGATCTTTCAGGATTTATGGCGACCTTGTCGGAAATATGGCGACCTTGCCGGATTTGTGGCGACCTTGCCGGAAATATGGCTACGGTGCCTTAAATATAGCGACCTTACCGGATTTGTGGCGACCTTGCCGGCTTTATGGCGACCTTGCCGGAAATATGGCGACATTGTCGGTTTTGCGGCGACCTTGCCGGAAATATTGCGACCTTGCTGGGAATATGGGGACCTTGCCGGATTTGTGGCGACTTTGTCGGAAATATGGCGACATTGCCGGATTTGTGGCGGCCTTGCCGGATTTATGACGACCTTGCCGGATTTGTGGCGACCTTGCCGGAAATATGGCGACCTCGCCGGATTTGTGGCGACCTTGCCGGGTTTATGGCGACCTTGCCGGAAATATGGCGACATCACCGGATTTATGGCGGCCTTGCCTGAAATATGGCGACCTTGCCGGAATTATGGCGACCTGGCCGGATTTATGGCAACCTTGCCGGAAATATTGCGTCCTTGCCGGAAATATGGCGACCTTGCCAGATTTGTGGCGACTTTGCCGGATTTATGGCGACCTTGCTGGAAATATGGCGACCTTGCCGTATTTGTGGCTACCTTGCCGGATTTATGGCGACTTTGTCGGAAATATGGCGACATTGCCGGATTTGTGGCGACCTTGCCGGATTTATGACGACCTTGCCGGATTTGTGGCGACCTTGCCGGAAATATGGCGACCTCGCCGGATTTGTGGCGACCTTGCCGGGTTTATGGCGACCTTGCCGGAAATATGGCGACCTTGCCGGATTTGTGGCGACCTTGCCGGAAATATTACGACCTTGCTGGAAATATGGGGACATTGCCGTATTTGTCGCGACCTTGCCGGATTTATGGCGACCTTGCCGGAAATATGGCGACCTCGCCCGATTTATGGCGACCTTGCCGGAAATATGGAGACCTCGCTAGATTTGTGGCGACCTTGCCGGATTTATGGCGACCTTGCCGAAAATATGTCGACCTCGCCGGATTTGTGGCGACCTCGCCGGATTTGTGGCGACCTTGCCACAAATATTTCGACCTTGCCGGGTTTGTGGCGATCTTTCAGGATTTATGGCGACCTTGTCGGAAATATGGCGACCTTGCCGGATTTGTGGCGACCTTGCCGGAAATATGGCGACGGTGCCTTAAATATAGCGACCTTACCGGATTTGTGGCGACCTTGCCGGCTTTATGGCGACCTTGCCGGAAATATGGCGACCTTGTCGGTTTGCGGCGACCTTGCCGGAAATATTGCGACCTTGCTGGGAATATGGGGACCTTGCCGGATTTGTGGCGACTTTGTCGGAAATATGGCGACATTGCCGGAAATATGGCGACCTTGCCGGATTTGTGGCGACCTTGCCGGAAATATTACGACCTTGCTGGAAATATGGGGACATTGCCGTATTTGTCGCGACCTTGCCAGATTTATGGCGACCTTGCCGGAAATATGGCGACCTCGCCGGATTTATGGCGACCTTGCCGGAAATATGGAGACCTCGCTAGATTTGTGGCGACCTTGCCGGATTTATGGCGACCTTGCCGAAAATATGTCGACCTCGCCGGATTTGTGGCGACCTCGCCGGATTTGTGGCGACCTTGCCACAAATATTTCGACCTTGCCGGGTTTGTGGCGATCTTTCAGGATTTATGGCGACCTTGTCGGAAATATGGCGACCTTGCCGGATTTGTGGCGACCTTGCCGGAAATATGGCGACGGTGCCTTAAATATAGCGACCTTACCGGATTTGTGGCGACCTTGCCGGCTTTATGGCGACCTTGCCGGAAATATGGCGACCTTGTCGGTTTTGCGGCGACCTTGCCGGAAATATTGCGACCTTGCTGGGAATATGGGGACCTTGCCGGATTTGTGGCGACTTTGTCGGAAATATGGCGACATTGCCGGATTTGTGGCGGCCTTGCCGGATTTATGACGACCTTGCCGGATTTGTGGCGACCTTGCCGGAAATATGGCGACCTCGCCGGATTTGTGGCGACCTTGCCGGTTTATGGCGACCTTGCCGGAAATATGGCGACCTCACCGGATTTATGGCGGCCTTGCCTGAAATATGGCGACCTTGCCGGAATTATGGCGACCTGGCCGGATTTATGGCAACCTTGCCGGAAATATTGCGTCCCTTGCCGGAAATATGGCGACCTTGCCAGATTTGTGGCGACTTTGCCGGATTTATGGCGACCTTGCTGGAAATATGGCGACCTTGCCGTATTTGTGGCTACCTTGCCGGATTTATGGCGACTTTGTCGGAAATATGGCGACATTGCCGGATTTGTGGCGACCTTGCCGGATTTATGACGACCTTGCCGGATTTGTGGCGACCTTGCCGGAAATATGGCGACCTTGCCGAATTTGTGGCGACCTTGCCGGGTTTATGGCGACCTTGCCGGAAATATGGCGACCTTGCCGATTTGTGGCGATCTTGCCGGAAATATTACGACCTTGCTGGAAATATGGGGACATTGCCGTATTTGTCGCGACCTTGCCGGATTTATGGCGACCTTGCCGGAAATATGGCGACCTCGCCGGATTTATGGCGACCTTGCCGGAAATATGGAGACCTCGCTAGATTTGTGGCGACCTTGCCGGATTTATGGCGACCTTGCCGAAAATATGTCGACCTCGCCGGATTTGTGGCGACCTCGCCGGATTTGTGGCGACCTTGCCACAAATATTTCGACCTTGCCGGATTTGTGGCGATCTTTCAGGATTTATGGCGACCTTGTCGGAAATATGGCGACCTTGCCGGATTTGTGGCGACCTTGCCGGAAATATGGCGACGTTGCCTTAAATATAGTGACCTTACCGGAATTGTGGCGACCTTGCCGGCTTTATGGCGACCTTGCCGGAAATATGGCGACATTGCCGGTTTTGCGGCGACCTTGCCGGAAATATTGCGACCTTGCTGGAATATGGGGACCTTGCCGGATTTGTGGCGACTTTGTCGGAAATATGGCGACATTGCCGGATTTGTGGCGGCCTTGCCGGATCTATGACGACCTTGCCAGATTTGTAGCGACCTTGCCGGAAATATGGCGACCTCGACGGATTTGTGGCGACCTTGCCGGGTTTATGGCGACCTTGCCGGAAATATGGCGACCTCGCCGGATTTATGGCGGCCTTGCCTGAAATATGGCGACCTTGCCGGAATTATGGCGACCTCGCCAGATTTATGGCGACCTTGCCGGAAATATGGCGACCTCGCCGGATTTTGTGGCGACCTTGCCAGGTTTATGGCGACCTTGCCGGAAATATGGCGACCTTGCCGGATTTGTGGCGACCTTGCCGGAAATATTGCGACCTTGCTACAAATATGGGGACCTTTCCGGATTTGTGGCGACCTTGCCGGAAATATGGCGACCTTGCCGGAAATATAGCGACCTTGCCGGATTTGTGGCGACCTTGCCGGATTTATGGCGACCTTGCCGGAAATATGGAGACCTCGCTAGATTTGTGGCGAGCTGCTGGATTTATGGCGACCTTGCCGAAAATATGTCGACCTCGCCGGATTTGTGGCGACCTTGCCGGATGTATGGCGACCTTGCCACAAATATGTCGGCGTTGCCGGATTTGTGGCGAGCTTTCAGGATTTAGGGCGACCTTGTCGGAAATATGGCGACCTTGCCGGATTTGTGGCGACCTTGCCGGAAATATGGCAACCTTGCCTTAAATATAGCGACCTTACCGGATTTGTGGCGTCCTTGCCGGATTTATGGCGACCTTGCCGGAAATATGGCGACCTTGCCGGGTTTGTGGCGACTTTGCCGGAAATATTGCGACATTGCTGGAAATATGGGGACCTTGCCGGATTTGTGGCGACCTTGACGGATTTATGGCGACCTTGCCGAAAATATGTCGACTTCGCCGGATTTGTGGCGACCTTGCCGGATGTATGGCGACCTTGCCACAAATATGTCGACCTTGCCGCATTTGTGGCGATTTTTCCGGATTTATGGCGACCTTGTCGGAAATATGGCTACCTTTCCGGATTTGTGGCGACCTTGCCCGAAATATGGCGACCTTGCCGTAAATATAGCGACCTTACCGGATTTGTGGCGACCTTGCCGGAAATATAGCGACCTTGCCGGATTTGTGGCGACCTTGCCGGATTTATGGCGACCTTGCCGGAAATATGGAGACCTCGCTAGATTTGTGGCGACCTTGCCGGATTTATGGCGACCTTGCCGAAAATATGTTGACCTTGCCGGATTTGTGGCGACCTTGCCGGGAATATGGCGACCTTGCCTTAAATATAGCGACCTTACCGGATTTGTGGCGACCTTGCCGGATTTATGGCGACCTTGCCGGAAATATGGAGACCTCGCTAGATTTGTGGCGAGCTTGCTGGATTTATGGCGACCTTGCCGAAAATATGTCGACCTCGCCGGATTTGTGGCGACCTTGCCGGATGTATGGCGACCTTGCCACAAATATGTCGGCGTTGCCGGATTTGTGGCGAGCTTTCAGGATTTAGGGCGACCTTGTCGGAAATATGGCGACCTTGCCGGATTTGTGGCGACCTTGCCGGAAATATGGCAACCTTGCCTTAAATATAGCGACCTTACCGGATTTGTGGCGTCCTTGCCGGATTTATGGCGACCTTGCCGGAAATATGGCGACCTTGCGGGGTTTGTGGCGACTTTGCCGGAAATATTGCGACATTGCTGGAAATATGGGGACCTTGCCGGATTTGTGGCGACCTTGACGGATTTATGGCGACCTTGCCGAAAATATGTCGACCTCGCCGGATTTGTGGCGACCTTGCCGGATGTATGGCGACCTTGCCACAAATATGTCGACCTTGCCGCATTTGTGGCGATTTTTCCGGATTTATGGCGACCTTGTCGGAAATATGGCTACCTTTCCGGATTTGTGGCGACCTTGCCCGAAATATGGCGACCTTGCCGTAAATATAGCGACCTTACCGGATTTGTGGCGACCTTGCCGGAAATATAGCGACCTTGCCGGATTTGTGGCGACCTTGCCGGATTTATGGCGACCTTGCCGGAAATATGGAGACCTCGCTAGATTTGTGGCGACCTTGCCGGATTTATGGCGACCTTGCCGAAAATATGTTGACCTTGCCGGATTTGTGGCGACCTTGCCGGGAATATGGCGACCTTGCCTTAAATATAGCGACCTTACCGGATTTGTGGCGACCTTGCCGGATTTATGGCGACCTTGCCGGAAATATGGCGACCTAGCCGGGTTTGTGGCGACCTTGCCGGAAATATTGCGACCTTGCTGGAAATATGGGGACATTGCCGGATTTGTGGCGACCCTGACGGATTTATGGCGACCTTGCCGAAAATATGTCGACCTCGCCGGATGTGTGGCCGACCTTGCCGGATTTATGGCGTCCTTGCCGGAAATGTGGCGACCTTGCCGGATTTATGGCGACCTTGTCGCATTTGTGTCCACGTTGCCGGATTTATGGCGACGTTGCCGGAAATGCGGCGACCTTGCCTGAAATGTGACCTTGACGCATTTGTGGCGACCTTGCCGGATTTTATGGCGACCTTGCCGGATATATGGCGACCTTGCCGGATTTGTGGTGACCTTGCCGGATTTATGGCGACCTTGCCGGATTTATGGCGACCTTGCCGGAAATATGGCGACTTCGCCGGAAATGTGGCGACCTTGCCGGGTTTATGGCGACCTTGCCGGAAATATGGCGAACTTCCCTGATTTGTGGCCACCTCGCCGGATTTGTGGCGACCTTTCCGGATTTATGGCGTCCTTGCCGGATATAAGGCGACCTTGCCGGATTTGTGGCGACCTTGCCGCATTTATGGCGACCTTGCCGGAAATATGGCGACTGCCGGATTTATGGCGACCTTGCCGGATTTATGGCGACCTTGCCGGAAATATGGAGAACTTGCCGGATTTGTGGCGACCTTGCCGGATTTA